>JAVDPK010003104.1:248555-294282 GCA_034780415.1 Cichlasoma orientale | reverse complement strand
TGTGTGTGTGTGTGTGTGTGTGTGTGTGTGTGTGTGTGTGTGTGTGCGTGTGTGTGTGTGTGTGTGTGTGTGTGTGTAGTATTCTGTGCTCCCTGCACATTTTCCCTTGCTCATTTTTTCATGTTTCTGTTGTGGTATTCTACTTTACCAGATAATCTTTGGTTGGTCTTACATTGAATTTTACCTATCTTAGCCCTGCAGTGCCTTTTGTTAGTCATCTCTACTACATTTCATTAAACCTCATCTTTGTTTGCCTTACCTGCCTGTCTGCATTTGGGTCTTTTTCTGAACTCTCCTTTGCAGACTCATTATTTTGAAGCAGTGGTCCAACAGCAATGCAAAGCGAAATCTATCACACAACAAACCTACAAGACCTGCTGCAATTTAAGTAAAGCGTTTGAGTACTATATTTGCCGTTATAGTGCCATTGTCATTGACATAAAAGCACATAAAGACCATTAAATGGAACGAGGCTATCACAAGCAGTCACTCCGGACTGTTGAAAGTAGATGCAGACAAGGCAGGAAAAGCAGATCTTCCAGTAGTATAATTTCCAACACTTCATCATAAAGTTATTGAAAATCCTGTATTAAAGATAAAACCCTGTGTCCACAGGTGGAATTTCCATTTAAAGCGCTTAACAGCAGTGGTGTCTATGTGCAGTGGGTGGGAATATTATTAAGTTAAATGCAATACCAATGCCTTCTTAATCAGTTTTGGCATGAGCAATGATTATTTGTTGAGTTTATTCTGATGCATGAGCCACATTACTGAAAACCAAAAATGTGATTACTATTTATGCAAGGAGAGCTATCCAATTACACTGAAATCTCTTGGCAAATATTACCTCTTCCAGGATTTCACCTCTGCAAGCAGAGAGGCTTCCTGGGATAATTGAGTTGTGAGTTTTTGTCTGGAAATGTGGATATTAACTTATGTAGTCCTAATCAGTCTACATCAAAACAAAGAAATGTTTGTTAGCCACTAAAACTGCAGCCATGGATATTACACCCTTTTTCTAACAGTGCTGTATTATTTGCTGTACGGTTAACCACAGAGAAGAAAATAATAGCTTCTGGTGAAATACCTGGAAATGCTCATTTGCATATGAAAGGTTGTGGTGATGTGATGGCGCCAGGTATCCATCCCATGTCTTCTCCTCTTTCTGTTCTCTTCACCTCAGCACAGAGGGGCTGTTTCACAATACTCTGGCATCCTTTGATTCTCAAATAATTAAATTCACCTCGTCAGTGCCATGGTTTGCTTGCTCTTTTGTTTTGCCAGAATTATTTGCTCTAAAGTCCCTTTGGCTCTACTAAAAATATCCATGAATCCATACAATGTCTGTGTTCTTTTGTCATGTATTTTCACAGGCTGTTGGAAGTATTATATTCGTTTAATATGTACCCTTGCTGCCTGTGTCCTCTTCCTTTTGCACACTTTCTGAAGTCCTTGGCTTTACCCTCTCTAATGTGTCAGCTGTGCTCTAAGGACACAGAGCAGCACAGACAGGACAGGAAGAGGCAGCTTGTGCCCTGTGAACCTGCCTGTTGATGTTCTCTGCCGCCCTATCACTGAGTGATCTATTAATCACGCTTTCCTGTCTCCCCTGCCCTTTCTGCTTTGTCTCTGCAGCTCGGGTGTGTGACAACGCGATGCTGCGCTGTCAGAATGGCGGCACGTGCCACCACCATCAACGCTGCCATTGTTCCCCCGGCTTCACGGGCATCCTGTGTGAGAGAGCTCGCTGCCAGGGTCCTGGAGATTGCGATGACCAATTGTCTGGACAGGCCTCGCTCCATCATCACCCCATAGGCCACCAGTGCACTCTTACCCTTGTAGTGCTCCCGCTATTATTTGTTTCCTTTTGCTGAGGGGACCTGAACCAAATCCTCAACCAAAACCCGAAATGCTGAGAATGAACGCTCAACCTGAAGGACATGGAGAACGAAGAATGTGTGGACAGTGTGCTCAGCAGACAATATAAGCAACTTTTTTGTAGATCCAAGGCCACGGTGGTGGATGGCAGTGTTATTAGTGCAAATGGCTGTGCACTGAAGTGTTATACTGAATGATAGAAGGATTTATGAAAGGTTTAGTGAAATCACTGCTGTCTTATAACTTCCCAGAGGAAACGATTGGAGCCTTTGCTTTGTGATTTTTGTCATTGGCTTATACTTCAATAAAAGCAGACTGGATACTCCACTCAGATAGAGATACTCACATCCTGAGAGCAAACTGTACAAAACTAGACACATGATTTCTAAGTATCATCTGAAATTATAAAAAAAAAAAACTATATATATATATATATATATACATATATATAATAGTGTGGACGGGGACATCTAAAATCATGTTGCCTCACTGCCTCCTTCCTTACTTGTTACCATCTCCTCTCCTTTTCTCTTTTCCGTCACTCTTGCCTTTTCCCTCACTTTCTCCTCCATGTGCTTTGGTGACCCTGGTGATTTTAATTTGCTGAAGGGTGTCTGTTGTTTTGGCAAAAGCTGCACATGCGT
Organism: Cichlasoma orientale; assembly: GCA_034780415.1. Classification (NCBI taxonomy): domain Eukaryota; kingdom Metazoa; phylum Chordata; class Actinopteri; order Cichliformes; family Cichlidae; genus Cichlasoma; species Cichlasoma orientale. The sequence goes on along the minus strand of JAVDPK010003104.1, from coordinate 291,760 downwards.
TATTTCCTAAAAGTACCAATCTAGTATGTTTTTTTTGTTGTTTTTTTGATTTTTTTATGAGGCTTTGCAGTCATGCTTGAGCTCACCTGTATGGGGGAAAAAAGGTGTAACATACTGTAACTGTATTTAATTTTGTATAAAACAGATATTTTCATGACTACTCAAAACTAAAGGATGTATTACTTGTTTTCTATTGCTGGCGACCTGTCCTATAGTAGATGTGGACTATGAGTAAGGAGTTTGGTTGTATTATTTCTTTGCTTGTGTGGCACCTGGTTCTCTTCATTTTGAGAACTGCTGTCAAAACTATGTTTACATACCCACTTACACAATACACTTCCACCAAAGCGAAAAAAGCAAAACATGTCTTTGTCTTGTTGTTGAACCATAGTGACTTTATTAGGTAGTAACATTTGAGACAAGATATGTAGCGTTACAGGTGTATTGTTTGTAGATAGGTGCGAGCCAATGACAGTAGATGAATGTCATTATAAAGGATTTTAAAATCAATCGTTGACCATTTCACTGAAACAACAGTTGCAGATATTAATATCAGTCAACAAATAACTCCCTGGTTCTTTGCCTGTGGGCGGTTATTTTACTGTGCTGTGACACGCCCTCTTTGCGCTCATGAAACATGGGAGAATGAAAAGAAACTCAAGACAAAATCCCATCAATTTTATGTAAATTTAACAAGAAGATTCAAAGAAAAGGAGATTGCTCCACTGTCACAGAGGTTGTTCAGCTCAAGTCTGTAATCAGATCTAATCCTTGAATCAAATGGGAAGAGGGGAAGTTTTTCTGAGCTGGTGCGGCTGAAAGCCTGCATCCTGCTGTGGCAGCCACCACAAAGCTACACGCTGAGGAAATGAGCTTTAATTCATGCAGGGTCAATGAATAGAAATTAAGATGCATCCCACTGGGTGACATATTGAGCACTGAGACCAATTTCATTTGAGAGATTAATTGTACTCCCAAAGGTTGTCATGAAACATCTAATTGTGCTAGAGTCTATTACAAGTGCCTCTCATTAAATTACTATCTATGATAAGAGTTGCAAATGCCTTTTTTGACCGAAAGCATCTTTTGAAAACTGAGATAGGCTATTTGAAAAAGGCGATAATCACTCGAAAGGTGTGGATGTAATTTATTTAGCAAGCATGAACGTTTTGGTGAAAAACAAAATCTCATGCTCGCAATTTCTGATGGAGAAAAAATTGGTAGAAACTGTACATTTTAGTTATTTAGAAAATAAATTAGCAACATCAGGGTTGGTGTGCACCTGTCTGTATTAAAAGTGATCACATAGAGTTTGGAGGGTGATGTCTTTTATAGCCTTTTATAGAAAACAAAATCCGAGAGCAAAACTGTAAGAATTAATTAAATTGAGTATAAAATTAGTTCAGGTGGACTCTGAAATCAAGCTCAGCCTGCAAGCCCAGAAGATCAGCTGATCTCAGCGCCAAGCCACATCACCTGATGGATCGGCTGATACCCTTCTGTGCGGCAAGGTGCTTTGCAACCTCCCTTAAGATTCTCTTTTTCTTTCTGGTTCTAATAAATTTCTTATCTTTTGCCACTGGTGGCTGCTCTATTCCATGTGGGCGATCTTACTGTTGTTCTCCCCACATAAGGTTTCCATTTTTCTATAATATGTTGGACAATGGTAAACAGTTTCCCTCTGCACACCACCACAACTTCAATTCAACAGTTTTTACATTAAATGCTTAGGAATTACAGTCATCTTTCAGAGGCTCAAAATTAACTGATGCCTGACAACTGACTGACAAGCACTTTGATGACCAGCTGAGACCTGTTCCCCTGTTATTTCATGATGAACGAATCATACATAATATCTGAAGTTCATTCATTCATTGTAATTATTGTAGGGTCTTTACCTTGCAATATAAAGCGCCTTGAGGTGACTGTTTGTTGTGATTTGGCGCTATATAAATAAAATTGAATTGAATTGAATTAAATTCAAAGGTTTGAATGTGTATGTTATAGCTTTTCACAGTGATTTTAATTATGAGGGCCCAGTGCCCAGTCCTTCTATATGCATATAAAAGGAATGGGCACTGTTCTGGTCCTGCAGTGCCATGCTGCCAAATTATTGCAGATGAAAATTACAGTCTTCTTTTTACTATAGTTGTTCCATCCTCTGCATATACAACATGGAAATAGCAACCATGACATCACCCGTATGCTAATGAAAGCCTGTTATGAAGCTCTGAGCTGAGCATTTTTACCCCGAGCAAACTGATGACCAGACAACAACGAGTTGAGGATTTGACTGAGAAACAAGAGAAATTGCACGCTCACCTGGTCATGACTTACCCACCTCAAAAATCACACACAGCTACAATATAGCCTCCATAGGACTCCAGTGGAGCCTAATTCCCAATTTTGAACAGCAGGCTGTACTCAGAAAGACTTCAAACTAGTAAATCAAATCATAACCATAATGAGACCCAAAAGCTACGTCTATCTTTTATATGCCATCTTTGAGTGGTTTTAGCCAAACATTATGCGAAGTATTGCAAGGTAGCATATTTAGTTAACAATTTACCAGCAACAGCAATAACTGAGCTACTTATAAAGCCATGGAAGAGTTCATATTTTGCAGGTTTTAAAGGAAAATCTCTCTTTAGAATACGGCACATACTCTGTAGTATTTTTCTAATTTGTGGAAATGCCCACAGATTTTGCTAGAGGTGTAGTTTATCCTAGTAGCGGTTCTGTATTGGCTTTGGGAAGGTTCACCCAACAGCAAATATTCACCACTAAGTTTATCACCGCTTTCACTCAAAAAACGTTTTCTTTGATTATTAAAGAGAAACATGCAGGTGTAAAGAAAAACAATAAAGCAAATAGGCCACGTGATTTATTATACTTGTAATATTAGTGCTAACTTGTTTCATATTATACGACAAGAATTTGCTGCTTTTTTTTATTTTCACGTCTTGAATCATCAGCTTGTGATGCAGATTTTTGCCTGTGACGTGCCACTTTAGCATCAATTGTTTCACATTACACTGCAAGCGTCAGATTAATGGAGATATCCTTTTTTCCAAAATGACCTAGTCTAAAGCACAACGCAGTCAGCCAGAAACAGCACAGAAATAGCTAATACAGTCTATTTGGTAAAAGGTGCTATTATAATTAACTAGAAATGAGACTCCATTTGTTATTCAGAATGACTAATACTTTAATGGCAAAGTTGGCTCCACTGTTATAATCACCATGTGAGAACAGAAGGCTTAATATAGTACGTGCATCAGCAGTAAGGGGATGCAGCTTGCCTCTTCTAAACTTTAGGATTTGTGAGTAAATTGGCAAATTACTACACTCTTATTCTAAATACAGCAGCAATATCATTGGCCCAGCACTGTATCACCTTCGGTGATTTAATAGTTTTGTTCAAGGTTCCTATCTCAGAACTGGCTTTGCAGAATGTGAAGTGGCCCACTTGAGGATGTAGTCATAGTTAAAGGAAAAGATGTTTTAGAGCAGTGTGTGTGTGTGTGTGTGTGTGTGTGTAAAAAGAAAATTATGACATGCTAGTGCAATAAAACTAGTGCTTTATGACTCGTTCTCTTAGCTTTGGGCTGCATTTAGCCATTAACACAAAAAGTTTTAAGGTTAAATTCAGGTCTCTTGCCCTTAAATGCTGATGAACGACTGGATAGAGACCAACTCAACCAACCTGAGACTGACTCAAAAGCTGGTGCAACACTCTTGCACTGAGATTCACAGGGAAACAGTCTGCTTACTGTTTAAGTATTATTTTTTTCTCACTTGCTTAGCTGTATTTGGAGAGGCCAAAAATAAAGGTGGCAAGGTAGAGGTTTTTATCCAAGAATGTTGACACACCTATGGGTGGCAGCAGTGGAAGATGAATAACTGGGATGATTTTGTCCAGCATGATGATTTTTCGGTCACTAGAATTCAGACCACAAAGAAAAGAAAAGGATCCCCCCCGCCCCATTCACTAGCTCTGTTCCCTACTGTTTTATGTCACAGTAACGCCTTGTCCTTTTTCCTTTCACATCTAAGACTCAGGAGGGGGTATTAGGAGGACATTTTTAGACATGTGCAGTCCTTGTGTTCTGCCACTGTCAGCACTGGTGGCACCAACAGAAGGTTACATAACATAAGACAAGGGGTATTCAATATCGAGGAAAGAAGAGGCTCAGCGACATGAATGGAGCACTGAGCAAATCCATATTCAGCTCTAAAATGACCAGCAATAGAGCTCAAAACACAAACTGGTGCTGTTCCAGGACAAAAATCTCAACTTTTCTGTCAGTCACCAATCAGCTATGTATATAATAGTAATGACCTGCATTTATGCTATCTATATGCATATCAAAATATTTAAATATATTGATATTTATTATGCAAACCCTGTTTCGTATTTCTTCCCCCAACTTCCCATGAAATCAGTTATTAAATCATGAACATCACGGATAAGCATATACATTTACAGCTCAGAGCGTGCTTCTCTAAACTCCACTCTGTGTTTGCAACAAGAACGTGTCCTTGACCCTGTCAACCAGCAAGCTTCAGCTGCTGGTTCAGCTGTCACTGTAACAAAAGAAAGGATGAGAGCCTGACACCATATGGAGACTTGCAGTTTCCATAAAGACTGTCTCTTTCTATGAGCAGCGGCGCTATTACCATAGAGTGAAAGCAACCTTCTCTCTTGTGGAAAGTTTTATTTGTTTACGTTCTTGCTTACTTAATTGCTTAGCACTGTATTTACTTACTTTTACTTATTTACCATTTGTTCAGAAAGTTTTGTTTGTTTTGCAAACGCTAGCTGCCATTTGAAAAAAAAAAAGAGTTACACCTACTCTTGCAAAATGTTTTCACACATCAAATTAAAGCTACTTTTGGTACACTATCTTTTTGAATAAACTACAACATTTGATTTGAATTTAAGTAGAGTAAGTGCAGGTAATCAGATTTAACTATACATCCTGTCTCATAACTGTCTTAAAATCATTCCTTTTGTAGTGCAGTGGCATAAAACTTAGATTCTCTTTAGAGAAACTAATGTGCAGATAATCTTGGTCCCTGCGAGTAAATCTATTTATTACAGCAATTCTCTTTAAAATGATTTCACTGCAAAATGTGGGTCTTCTAAACGCTATCGTGCGCATGCCTTACAGCCTCACAACCTCGCTCAACCTGAGAAAATCAGTTTGAATAATAAGAAAAGCTCTGCAAGGAGAAATCTGCCCTTTTAATATATCTACTGTATCCACTTTTTAAATATTAGCAGAGCACAAGTCGGATGTTTTGAGTGAAAAATATAATTATTTATAAAAAAATATATAACGGCAGAAATGTTGCTTTGGTGCTGGAGTTAAGCAAAGTGATTTAGCTTGATTAGATGTGTACTTTTTAAGCCAGCAAAAAGCGGTTTAACACCTTATGCGACAGCCTGAAAAACCCTCACATTCAAAACTGCATCACCTGTGCGCTTATGCGTACAGCTGTATACACAGACAGGCACACTGACTCACCAGCATCTACAGGACTTTCCACCCCCTCCATCCTGATCAATTTTTATCGACTTCATTTATGTGACACCACATCAGGAATGGCACTTATGGAGAGGTTGGAGCAGCATGCCATATGTGGCTTTATCAAACTGCTATTCACATTCCTGACATTGCAAGGACAGCTGGTGGGTGGTTTGCTGCTTGGCACACAGAGCCAGAGTACACTGGAATCAATAGACAGAACAAAGAGGAAGTTAAGTAGTCTATGCTGAAGCATTCTTGAAATACCTTTCTCCCTTTTACTTTGTTCTTGCAAATGGGAGCATTTTTTCCAGTCTTTAAATATTCTCTGAAGCATGTGATTAATATTATTGCTGAAATCTTAGGGTATCAGTTACCAGTTTTATCTGATTTTGTCCTTGTATTGCTGGTAACTTCTGCTATAATAGTTGTTTCTTTATATTTTATTTCTTTATATTATATTTCTTATTTCCTTGAAAAGCGTAGACAGCTTTAAGCAGGACAGTTTTATGTGATTTAAAAAAAAAAAAAAAAGATTACAGAAAATTTTGCTCACTTTTTATGACCAAGCTGATGTCCCCTCATTTCAATACAATCTAGGGCAGCAATCGGCTCTTTGGCTCCAGACTGTAATCTTTTTCACTGTCACACATGATCACAGCACTTGTCCTTTTTTTTTTTCTTTTTTTTTTTTTCTTCAGAGCCAAATCCAGCACTTCTGGCCTTCAGTGCCACACCTAAATTGCAAATCAGCCCCGGCTGGGATTGGCACCTCGAGCACCCCAATACCCTGTCGGAGAAATTATTTATGTATCACACCAACACTGTCCATAAATAAAAGATACCTTTCACAGTCTGTTGCAGAGTTCCTGGAGCTTTGAAGAAATGGTTTATCCTCATTTTTTCACATGCTGGCAAGAATGTGTTTTTTTTGTGTTGAACCCCTCAGTTTCATTACAAACACCTCTGACTGGAAAAATAAAAATAACGCACCTGGAGAATGTGTGAAAGATTGCCACCTGTTACAGTACAGTGTACACTCAGACTGTGAGAGATAAACTAAGCTGCAGTTATAAGCTACGTGAATAAAAAAAATCATTAGAGTTGTTTTATGGCTACGGAAAATATATGTACATTTTTCAAAAGGGAGTTTCAAACTGTTACTTAAATTTGCATCAAGATCTATATTCGACCTTTCTGGAGGTCCTTGCAGCCCTAAACTCCAGCTGTGGCCCAGGTGGTAGAGCGGGTCATCTACCAATTCAATCGATCCGACTCCTTGGTCAAGGTTCTGAGCCCTGAGTTGCCCCCAAACAAACTTTTTGAAACAAAAAGTATTCTACATTTATTAAAAAGCAATATTGATTTTGGCACCAGTGAATCAAAAGATTGCTAAGAGCACATATATTTAAAGAAAGCAGCAGGCAGTGGCACAAATAAAGGGGGTCAAACAAGCACTTAGAGAAGAAAATAACACACAGTCAGAAAAACAGACTGACAGGCACTGAGGAGACATGAGGATAGACAGCGAAGATGCAAGCAAGAGGGACAAAACAAAAAAACTCAGGGAGTCAAGTTACAGTGGGGGAAAAATAATGGAGGGAAGACAGAAGCCTTCATCACAAAAGGCTGTCATGAAACAATGGTTCCCTGATGGAATGAGGCAGCTGTAAACACGAACACCCCTGTTTGGCAGACCTGAATGAAGGGATTGGAGGAGAAGAGGTAGACATGAGGGGGAGAGAAATGAGCAGGAGGGGTTAGAGACAGACAGACCCTGCCAAAGCAGCCCCCATGACAAGCAGCACCACCTCGTTAAACCTGTCCCCGGGAGTCACAGGCAGATGCTCCGCTTTTCCTATGATAATGACCGACCTGCTAAGCAGCTACCAGCGTCACGCTCCTGTGAACAACTATTGACCTCAAACCTGTCACTCGCTTTCACGCCACTGCTCCTTCCAACTCGCCACGCTCAGAAGGGGCTTGTTGCATCATTCGCTTTAATGCAGGCCTGGACATTTTAATGCTGCCTGTTATCAAATGTTGTATTAAATCTCTCCCTGCTGATACAGTCCTCAGAGGTTTGCAGTCAGTCTTCTGCACTGCATGTGGACATAGAGTGGCCACAGATTCGTGATCATCAATTATGTCTTAAGAGCTTTGAAAACGTGTTCCCCAGCCTGTGCAAATTGGCATTAAGGATATGAAAGCATTATCCATTAATACACATTTATTCACCATTTTACATTTAGGAGACCCACCGCTGTCAAGCATCAAAGCGCAGTCAGCACATGGAGCCCATGAGTCAAGAGGAAGTAACTGGGGTGAGGGAGACACGGAGAGGGAGAGAGAGACAGAGAGCAGCAGCTCTCTGAGGATTAGCTCATTTAGACTGCTTTGATCTGTGAGATCTTAATTGCTGGGTAGCACTGATAGAGTCCTCATGGAGACTAAGTAACACCATACAGGCGAGCAGAGAGGAAGGTGGCCGTGTTCTTACCTTCTCCTCTTGTTTTACTGATTAACTTGTCTCAGTTCAACATGCCATTCAGTAATGGTGGCCTATGTTTAACAGTGACTGTATATGACTACCCCAAAAATCATTTATGAGCACCTCTCTGCTACTCTGCTGAATACTGAATACTGAATAAGTCTTCTATGAGGAAAATTTCTTCTTTCCCCAATTTTCTCTCATTATGACAAGCTTTCCATTCAGCCACTCACACTCCTCATTGTAACCTATTGGTCTTTTATACACAAAATTGATCACTTCCGTAGGATTTTTAGATAGGTCCGGCCACTCAGGGGCTTTCTTCTCTCTTAATGGGCCAGGTAACTGTTAAGGGTTGCAATAACCAAAAGCTTTTGAGCTTTTAATCTTTGCAGCATTATTTATATTTCAAATCAATTTCTCGTGGGTTAAAAATGTTGTTTCTTAGAAAAAGACTGGTCAGATTTAGTTATTTTTCTACAGTGATGTTTTCATAGTTAAAAGAAAACCTCCAATTCACGTTTTCTCATGTTACTGAATATAAATATGGTGGTTAAACAATCAATACTCTTGTTTTCAATAAAATAACATGCAGTAAAATCCCAATAAAGGCACCAATTATTTGGTCCTCAGCTAAGACATATCATTATACCCAACAAATCATACATGTCATCAGCTTCTATGGGTTTTGTCATCCATCCAATTTCCTACACTTATCCAAATTCAGGGTCATGGGGTCACTGTAGCCTATCCCTGCTGTTATAGGGTGAAAGCCTTGGTGCACCCTGGACAGGGCTAACACAGAGAGACAGACAATCATACACGCTCACATTCACATCTACAGCCAACTGACATTTAACCTAACCCATTGCATGTCTTTAGACTGAAGCTGGAGTACCCAGAGAGAACTCGCACAAACTCTATATAGAAAGGCCCCAGCTGGAGGGCCCCAGTTGTATGGAGTAGTAATACTGCACCACCATGCTGCCCCCACCCCCATCCATCTATTTTCTTCCCCTTATCCAATTCAGGGTCAGGTTTGTGTTTTGTCATAGAATAGAATAACTTTTTCTATAGTTTCCTTTTCATTTGCAAGACAGCTTTTTATACACCTTACCTCAATACAGCAAAACTCTGCAGCTGAACTTTTATTTTGTAAGAGGTTTGGTGGTTACAAGCCATCAGCTGAATGTAAATCTTACAGATAAACTATTTCAGAGATCCGAGCCCTTCTGAGAGGAAGGGAGTGCTCACTGTATCTGCAGCTTCAGCTTTTACTAAATTCCCTTTTAACCCCATATAGAGATCTAGAGGGGTTGGCAGGTGAAGACTGGGGTTAAGAAGATCATTCCAACAGATGAAGATGATGCAGGGCCTCCTTTGCTCTCTCTGTCTGCCTCTGTCCCTCTCTCGTATCCACACACACCATCTTGTTTCTACCTGTTCTTTATCTCACCATACTCCATGCAACCTTGTACACCCATTTCTCTCTCTCTCTCTCTGGCTGGTGTCCAGCTTCTCTGTTGTCACCTTTCATCTCTTTGGCTTAGGCAAGAACAGACAGATTAAGGAGAGGAAGAGTATTAGGGGAGCCATTCTTTCTGCCTCTTTGTGATGGGAAGGTTACTGTTAGCCGAGCAGAACCCTCCCTCTGCTGAGTTTGGTCGTTAGAAAGGCTGCAGAGCAGTGGGGGGAAAGCAAGCCTGAGGGGATGTTTACATTACAAGAATACTGATAGTGTGAAGCTCCAGTGTGTAAATCAATCCATTGTTATATTTGAAAGCGAATTTTGGCTAACGTAATATATTGATAGGAGTGTATAAAAAAGCAGAAAATACATATTCAGTGACCAACACCGCAATTAAGAGAACCAGCTTATATCACTGCATTAAAATACACTGAAACCAGTATAAACAGCATGCCTGTAGATATAAGAGCAGTAACTTTCTACATGCAGTTTCATCACAATCACAAGTAATTAACTGGGGCATTTGTTGAAATTACATAAACTTAGCTACTAACAGCACATTCTGACTTAAACAATAATGTGAACCTTGTCATCTCTGTGCCAGCAGTCCCTCGAGACTCCCTGATGTGCCCATCTGCACGTCAATAAAGACCTTCTGTTAATACTGCAGAATGGTTTCTTTTAAACAGCATTTGCATGCAGTTGTTACCATCACTCACTAACATGACACAGAAGAGCTGTGAAGTGTATGCTGTCTACAACACAGGCACGTCTTGTATACTGGTTTGCAGAATTAGGTAGCACAAAGTTCACCAGTGATATGATATTATTATATTAGATGGCCCCGACATTTTAATTCTAACAAATCTCTTTTTTTTTTTTTATTGCATTGCTATCGTTAATTTACTCGGTAGGGCATTCCTATGTTTGTCTGACCTATTGCAAATCATGCTGTCCTATCAGTAAGCAAGGCTCCGATCTGGCGATCTGGGATCAGGCAACTTCCTGAGGAGTTCTTCTAATGGCCAATGGGAGGTGGTTGCAGAAGCCTGTCCATCCCTATAGACTGCCATGTTTAATAACATTAGCAAGACAAAGAAAAACTTCAAAACGCAGAGTCAAAAACACTGCGTGACATCATACTGGCTCCATTTTTTTTTACAAATGGATAATCAAGACACCAGAAACTCTGAGCTATATTTCTGTGGCAATATAATAAAAACTAAAACTAGTAAAGGTCTCACCTAGATGAGACTCATGATTCACATAACAAATGTATGAACAATAAATCCTGTCATCTGCAGATACTGGAAATCCTGTAGTCACGTCCTTTTAGTTTAATTCAGCCATTGTTCTCAACCTATAGCTAATATTAGGATTTGCATCAAAGGATTAACAAGTACAATTTCCAAGAGAGAAAATATTATCATGTTGCAAATCTCAGCTTGTACATTGTGCAAATTTGCTGAAAGGGGCACGATGCTGAGCCCAATTTCTGTGTGGCACAGAAAAAAAGAAAAAAAAGTACTACATCTACATGTTCCTACATCATAACTGCTTTCACTTGTCTTCTGTGTGTTTGGACATTATCTGAGCACTGCCTGTTTTCCACTGCACCCCCAAAAACCATGTCAGACACAGCTGTGATTTGTGATGCAACCCCGCATCGCCTTTGTTCCTGCAGTGCAGCATTTGTCCGAAGAGGGAAAAGTAGCCTATCACATTTTAAAAGTGCAATTCAAAGAGCGTGCTTTTATTAAATATTTATGTCACACACATGGTTAGCGGGGTATTAATGTTTGAAGGAAAACAGCATCACTTAACGCCCTTGTGCTACCTTGCTCTACAGTGAACAGCAGTTACATCACCCTTGAATCATTCATTCTGAAACCAAAAAAAAAAAGAGTCGAGGTAAACACAAAATCTGTGGAATGCAAAGGGGCTCTCTGGTTTCCACAGTAAATGATCAAAAGATCAAGGAGCTCAAAGTGAAGTATAGACCTATCCACACCACACATGTACTTTTAAAATTTATTTGGCTTTGTAATTCCTTTTGTGCATATAGTTTTCTCTTTGATGTCTGAAACGTATGAGAACTGGGCATTATATTTGCTCTAGTGTCACCAAATGGGAACACTGTGAAACAGGCGTTCTCATTTTGACCATTCCCCTTATTTCTTTTGCAATCTTGTAACTATCTATGGCATAGGTTGATATTTTGGGAAATATGCTTATACAGTTTCTTGGTAAGAGTAAGATAAGATTGATATCTCTTGTTTTTTTCCACTAAATATTAAGTTGCAACCACAAGACAGTTGGATGGGGGCAAATGGCTTCAGTAAGTCCCTTTGGTCTGGAAATTGTGATATCCACCTACCAGGGTTCTGTTAAAGTTCTCTAACATCACTTGTCATCTCTGTGGGTTTGCCAGACAACCCGCAGAGATATAAAGAAGTCACTACTGACAAGAAAGTCCAGGACATACCCAAGTAAAACCACACATTATCTGTTTCACACTTTATTACAAATTGAAGAAATTATTTCTAACCTGTCTGTAAGTGAGCCTTTATGCTAATGAAAGCTGACAGGCTACTGTTTCAGACATTATATTAAACAGACTGACGTCAGACTGCTATTAACCTTCTAATTTTGCCAAAAGAGCAAATAAATACGTTTCCCAAAATGTCGAACTATAGCCTTCCAGTCCACACACATTTTGAATAAGCTTTATCACCCACAGGTTCCATGGCCACATTATCAGTTATTTATTTTCAGATGTGCACCACTTCAGCATCCATAGATCCATTACTCACATGAGAATGGCAAATCGGTCCATCGTGGTTCCATCCTTTTTTCACAGTAGACCCTTTTTAAAATTACGGTCAAATTCAAAGTTCAGCAAGTACATTTCAACATCAGAAAATCTGTGTCCATACCGTTTGGAATGTAAAGAAACAAAATTAAAGAGAGCTGAACACAAATGTCAGCCACGAGGGCCATAGTGTTCCAGGAAGAGCCGAAAACGTCTCAGCACTTGCACTTCAATTTGATGGAGTACCTGAGCAGGGCCCCATTAGTGGGATCTGTGGTCCAGTAGGTGACTGAGCCTTCCTGGTCTCAAAACATGATGATAATGAAAGGCAAGTCTCACACCAGCCAATGGAGTCATCAATAATAAGAGAAGTTGAGTGGGAGACAAAGGGTTATCTAGGTACAGCACATGTACTTCCCAGTGGGCCGAAGGGGCAGACAGGGCCACGTAGAGGTAAGATATGGCATGACGCTCCTGGAATCCGTGATTTGACATTTCTGTGTGAGAGTCTGTCAGAGGACAGGAGAAGGTTTTTAAGGGCACTGCCACCTCCTCTTGTGTCTGAGTCTCTGGATTTTTATCAAAGAGAGATATGACTGAGGGCCCAGACAGTGGCAGCGCACCGTGGCATTCACTGGAGGGTTTCAGCCTGAATGGGTGCTGAATAGATGTTGCAACAAGCAAAGTCAGTCCTCCTCATCTACATAGGTAGAGGGAAACCAGCCCACCTAAGAAAAAGAAAAAGAAAACAAAACAAATGTAATTAGGTAGCTTCCACTTTGTTATAATACCACTAACAGTCGACTGTGGAATATTTAGTAGTGAGGAAATTTCATGACTGGACTTGTTGCACAGGTGACATCCTATCACGGTACCACGCTGGAATTCACTGAGCTCCTGAGAGCGACCCATTCTTTCACAAATGTTTGGTTTTAAACACCTATAGCCATGGAAATGATTAGAACACCTAGATTCAATGTTTTGGATAGGTGAGTGAATACTTTTGGCAATATAGAGCAGTTTTGATCAGTATGAGTCAATAATTCAGATGCTTTGGAAGTGAAGAAGAAGAAATTATTCATTGTGAAAGCAGAGATGAGTGGTATTCGTCTAACTGTAGGTGACATTTATATTAGGGTCACTCTTGAGAGCAAAAGTAGTGACAAATTAGTAATATTTTGGTTAACACAATATATTAAGACATAAATCTAATCAAAAACTACTCCTAATGTCAGGTAAACCCATCCATCCATCCATCCATCCATCCATTTTCTTCTGCTTATCTGGGTCGCGGGGTCATCAGCCTAAGCAGCCTAAGCAGAGAAGCCCAGACCTCCCTCTTCCCGGCCACCTCCTTTAGCTCATCGACCGAGGCGTTCCCAGGCCAGACAAGAGCTATAATCTCTCCAGCTTGTCCTGGGTCTGCCCCAAGGCCTCCTCCCGGTAGGGCATGCCCAGAACACCTCACCCAACAGGCACCCAGGAGGCATCATGATCAGATGTCCGAACCACCTCAACTGGCTCCTTTCGATGTGGAGGAGCAGCGGCTCTATTCTGAGCCCCACCCGAGTGGCTACACGCCTCACCCTATCTCTGAAGTAAAACATTCATACTTTTTAAATGGCCTACCTTTGCCAACCAGAGTTACTGTGGAGAAAAAGGGACTGATGTGATTTGGACACTGTGCCTGTATGACAGGATTGTTTCGCTGGCAGCTGTGAGCAAATTCAGTGGCCAGTGGCTGCTGCATCTAATTGCATAACAACTGGTATTCTGGCTCAAAAAGCATGGTAAAAAATAATTGTGGACAGTGGAAGACAGTTTACTTTGCCAATGTCATGTCCCGTGAATACTCCAGAGCTTCACTGACATGGAATAATAGATGAAGAGGTTCACCCTAAGCACCACCGAAATCCCAGCCAGTCCCATCCAGACATGATCACCCACAAGCCAAACACAGTCATTTACTGATTTACCACTGATTTGTTATTTTTCATGCAAACATATTTGTGAAATATGTTTTTCACTCCCACTTAGAAATAAAAAGAAAAATGATGTCAGTTGCAAAGAGAGTTACAAATTTGTTAGACCTACTCTGCCATCGACCTCTCCCCTCCACCACCCGTTGGGCATCTTGGTGTAGATCCTGATAATGTCTCCCTGTTGCAGAGAAAGCTCTCGCGTGTCTCTGGAGCAGAAGTCATAGCGCGCAACTGCAATACCCACCACTCTAGGAGAAAAGACTGAGACAGAGAGAGATCTCATGTTATTATTGGGAGCCATTTAGAAAACTACTCCTTATCTCAGACACTGTGAAAACATCTGCTGACACTGATCCAGCAAGAAGTATCACACTCACAGATCAGAGCTGCGCTCCATACAAAAATGTAATATGTAATATTTAAAGACAGAGTTTACAGATGTGTTTTCAGGGTGAGATTAAACTTTCATGCTCACTTACTGTAAGAAAACTGTCTAGAAAAAAGATTGCAAATAAATAAGAATCAAGAGGGAACTTCAGCTGAACTAAACTCAGTTTATCTACCTTTATTGTACATGACGATAGAATTATTATGTTTTCTTTTATTGTTTGGCATGAAACACATTTCTCACAGGTACTAATAACAGTAAAGAGACTATGCTACCTTGTAAGGATGATAAGGCGCTGATTCTAAAAAGCCTTGACTCGTGGGCTTGATTCATGTAAAAGCAAAACTACAGAGACAAAAATGAGATAATGCTTCAAGCTTACAGGTGTGTTCTTGGCTGTGCGCTTGGTGGGTCCGAGCTCACAGCCAAGATGAGAGAACTAAGGTTATCGTGGCCGTGTGTTGATCTTATTAAAAGTTAAAGGTGAATTCAAGCAACGCATCCACCACTTATCGGGTTATCCAAGTTTATTCCTACGCGTGCAGGTCAGGCTCATATCACACGCGAACACGGCTGTGCATAGGTTTGTTTACCTTATCTGTGAAAACACAGATGACACAACTGTGCAGATATGCTGGACGAAAGGAATACATCTATCCTCTCATGCACACAGACATCCGAGTTAGCCCGCATCATAGCAATGCAGGTGCTCGGTCCCCGCACATGCATGCTTATGCACAAAAGTAAACACAGACACGCAAACAAATTAAATTTAATTCTAAAGTATTCTTAATAGACCAGTATTTTTGAATCTTGCTGGCAAAACTAAAATGTGAAAGACTTCCTGTTATTCTGACTCGGGAGCCCTTACTCATTATTTCAAGAGGGTAACCACCACCGCTGGCCTTAAAGTCACAACTTTTAATGGATACTAAAGCTTAATTAACTGTTTTATTGTGTAACATATTTGTCACAGTTCATTAAGTGAAACCATACAAACAAAAGTGCATGTCATCTTTTTAATTAGCTGAATTGATAGTGTTATTGTTGAATGGAATAAAATTTAAATGGCAGCAATGGTGGCTTTGGTGCTCTTTGCCAGTGGTTTGCTGAAATCTCTGCAGTTTTCTTAACCAAATGGGAGATATCATAGCAGGCAGATATTCATAATATCTAAGATATTTAATTTCCAGAAGACCGATGTGAATCCCTTTCCCCCACAGGGTGACTTATACAGCCTGTGTAATTACCAAAAAAATAAAAAGCATCATTAAACGGCATTATTTAAAAGAGACAAGAAAACAAGACAGCTCATCTTTAGAAACGTGGAAATGTGGACATACAGCGGGGGGAAAGACAAAGAGAGTAGAAAAGCTGTACCTGTACCTGACCAGAAAGGCGAGGAGGAGGGAGGAACAAAGCTGCAGCCGCCAGGAGAAACTACAGAGAAACGAAGCGAGTGATGGGAGGGGTTCAGGCCGTAGTGGGAGCAAAGAGAGAACATAAGCAAAGTAAACACAAGTTTGACAGAAAGAGAGCGTGTGTGAGGGTAAAGGAGAGAGAAAGAGTAAAAGTTGTCAAAGTCAAATACAAGCAAAAAGTAAATGTGGTTGGGAGAGCGCAGTGAGAGAGGAGGGCAAAACAGTGAAACCATCACACAAACTGTTACTGCACCGGGCACACGCACGGCGTGGACCACAGTAAGGTGGGTTAAGTGAGCAGCCATGACACACTTTGATGCCTGAAAGTCTACATGGATATTACTTTTGTTTACTTTTGATATGCTGTGTCTTTTTATGCTTCAGTACCAATTTAGCAAAATGTCAGCGCTATGCAACAGAACAGAATTTTAGACAATTGTGTGCTTCCAACATAGTGGAAACAGTGTGAGAAAGTATCTTTCCTAATTCAGCATAAAAATGTGGAGACAGGGAGCGCTACAGCGTGGCAGCCCCACGCAGGACTACCACAGCCACCACAGCCCTATCAGGACATCACAGAATATTTCACAAAATCCTGCATGATGTCTTTTATTTGAGTACTACTTCTTCTCCAACTCTGGTCCAATCCTACATGAGAAAAATTCCATGTAGTAAAATAAGCAGAATTTATCATTCAGTTTGCTTTGGCATACTAACAGCATGATAATATGCATTTTTTTTTTCACCAAAGGACCTAACCTAATGAAAATGAAAAATTGAAAGGAGGCACTTAATTTGGAGATGGTATGAGCAGGACTGCTGGTTTGAATACTAAACTAAAGATTATTAGTGTGTGCAGAAAGATCTATTTGTAGGCATTTCTGTAAAGAACCCCTTTGCTTATTAATGTCCATCATTTTTGGCTTACCTCGATGAGTAACAACACACAGATGTAAAGTTAGGATCTCCACAGATTTCTGGCTACATAGTGTTGCTTTCTTCAACTTTGAGCTTGTCACACCGCATAATAATCAGGAATAACAGCCTTTTCGGCTTCAGACCAGGTGAGCAAAAGCAGCAGCAGCATGTCGATAAGTATGTCTGAGCACAGCAGGGTGCTGTGACAAGGCAGCGTCTGGGATTCCACACTGCAAAGCCAAGAGCTTCTGCTCCCATATGAAATCCCACCCGAGCCAGGAGACCCTCGTGCTCAGAAATCAACTTAACATAGCAATATGGTTCCATGCCTGCTCTTGGTACCCTACAGGGAGAGGCCAACATGTGAAAAGTTTCTGACATGCATGAAATATGTCGTTTACATGAACATATTTTTAATTCCATACAGGAGGTGACAGGAGTTTCTATTATTTAACCTATGCCATTTATATCTATGTAGGAAACATCTCCATGTCCAAAATGACCCCAAAGCTGGATCACTACTCTAAGACAGTTATAGCAACTGCATATTAAAACCCTCGTTAAGGTGTATTACAGGGCTGTTGTATTAGATGCTTTTAGGTGATACATTCCTAACATTCTTTCAATAATTGTGTGATAAATTTTTTTAGATCTTATTTGTGTCATATATAATATTTAATAATATTGATATAAGATAACAGACTCCAGTGTCCCAGTAAAATCTATACTTAACTACAAAAGATTATCCTGACAGACAATAAAAGATCATCGCATCGCTAATTAGTTCCCAACTCAAGCATTCACACACAAGGAAAAGCACTCAGTCAGACTTAATAAAAAAATTCTAGCTGGGATTTTTCCAAACAAATTACTCCAGAGTTTTGATGGCTTTTCAGTACTTCTGCATCTTGTGATTGTTTACTCAGCCTTGAATTCTATTTTCTTTGCTATGAGGTGTCTGTTTTGAGATTATTGTTGTTTTGGCATGACATCTGTCTTTCCACAGAGGCTGTTTACCAGACAGAGAATACGGTGCCCACTCTAAGTCTGTCTATGGGGGTGGACGACTTAAGGCAATAATAATCTATCCCAGAATGCAATGAGGCAACGGTCTGTCAAGGCTTTCTCAGCGACAGCGCTACGGTGAATGGCAGCGATGCACAAACACACCTCTTACAGAGCTGCTTTGAAGCTTGATGCGCTAGGAGACCGACGCTGCCAAAGGAGGCAGAGGGACAAGGATGTAGCAGAATTTTACATCCGAAAAGACACAAAGGGCTAACTTTGACTTTGTTCTTGTGTTCAGCTGCTTGCCTCTGCCACTCTTGCTGCGGCTATGGTTGTTTACACGTACACCTTTCTTTAAGTTAAGACAGTTTACCTCCAGCTGCTTCCTGCTCTTTTATATCAGATCATATTTGCAAACTTTTCCCAGTTTTGTGGAAACAGTCACAGTCCCTCAGTTGGACCAGGGGTATCCCCCAGGTGTGTGTCAGCAGGCGGCTGTCACACAGGTTTTTTCCGCAGCAAGCCCAAGTGAAATGTCATGTCCTGTCAGGAAAATTGTGAAGCCATCTCAGAGCGGAGCAGAGTGTGGAGTGTGACGTTTGGAGTAGCAGGCTCCTGGTGCTTGCCTCAGGCACTGGGCTCTAACAGGGACCTCTCTTTCCCAAGCCTGGTGAGCTGCAGAGGCTCTTTTATATTTCTCTCACTCGCTGTTTCTGACTCTCTCTGTTGTGTTTTCCTCTCCTATCTCTCTAACTCCACATCCCTTTGTACTCTGTCTCTCTCTTTACACCTATTAACATGCAGTAGGATGTATGGATGAGAATATACACACATTAACCTGACGCGCAAATGCACACAGAATACATAACAATTAGACTATAACTAGATCGCATGTGGAGGTGGTCTGTTTTATCGGATCTCAGCTGGGCATAAATGGAATCTATGGATTTTTTCTTTGTTTGCAAGTTAATCATCTATGCCTGCCTTTTTTTTTTTTTTTTTTTAAAGCTGTGATTCATTCACAATGAGGGTAAAATCAACATAACAAGAACAGCTATTAATAG
Source organism: Cichlasoma orientale (assembly GCA_034780415.1). Lineage (NCBI taxonomy): Eukaryota > Metazoa > Chordata > Actinopteri > Cichliformes > Cichlidae > Cichlasoma > Cichlasoma orientale. The sequence goes on along the minus strand of JAVDPK010003104.1, from coordinate 272,677 downwards.
TGAGTGTAAATCATCATCATTATCCAGATTACATATCCGGATGCATGTTAATACAACGTATCATCTTTTGCACTGCATTCTCCGTCTCGCCTCCTCTCGCCTTCTGCTGCTCTTACTTTCCATCTCCAGGCTTCTCCCAAATGCCTGTCTATTTCATGCAATCCACGCTTCATCTAATGCTCAGTCTATGCTTCATTCTTTATTTGAGTCGAACTGAAAACACAAATAACAAAGAACCAATGATTTAAATCATTTTTGTATATTCTTCATTTAAAGCCCAGATTATACTCCATTTCAGACACAGGCGAAGACAGCTGGAGTAGTCATTGCTTTTATACGTCTTTGAAGTCCACCACCTAGGGCACATGCGTAGTTAGTGCACTGAAATGTAAATTCTCCACGGACTAGTCTGCATGGGCACAAAAAACAGGCAGGCACGTGGACGTCCACACGGACCCTCGCACTCACTGTCTGATGACAACATTTATGTCACTGGATCCCAAGCGGACCCTAGCAGACTTGCAGAAGCAGAAAGTATACTCAAATCGTGATATCTTATATGCACCACATATACATATACATTCATATGAATGGGTGAGTATGTCCAAACTTTTGACTGGTACTGTATATTGTCAAATACGATTGTATTTGCAAATTTAAAAAAACAGCAAACATTACCCAGATAAAGTCTGACTAAAGTGTTGATCCCATGTCATAAAGCTAATTTATGTGAACGTTTTATTTGTCTTAAATGACAGAAGAGGACCAGCCAAGCAAATAAAGACGATGCTTGAAGAGAAACCTGCTGCTCTCTATCCTGTGCCGTTCCGCGGGGAATCGCATTAGCTCATTTTGCTGAGCTAAGTGTTTCTAACATGTCTCAAATGTGAAAGATATGACTGCCTTGGGTATCAAGACAGTTATTAGACACTTTAGTGTCTAATAATGAAACAACGGCTTTGTCAGCATGCTTTTGTATGTAGGTTGGGGCATTTTTCTGCTGTTCTGCTTTGTAGTAGGTGTGATACTGATTCCAGCAAATGGTTTGGGGATTTAGCGTGTTTTATTGTGCCTGTGAGATGACATGGGAAATATAGAGCACTGACTGTATCCATCATATAGACAGGTCTAAACTTCCCAGGGAAAAAAAAATACCACTCCCCTTGCTTTATCTGACCTGGTGTACTGTAGCAAAAGCCTGACCCTCTGGTCCTCAAAAGAGGTCAAAACAAATGCTACGAATGTCTTTCAGCTACAACTGGATAAAGCTCTGATCTGAACTTGGAGCATTTTAACCCATCAGACAGACAGCATCAGGAAAGGAACCTGGACGTTTGTGAAGCAGACTTACCAGTCCCGACCTCGGTAATGGCCCTGGGCATGTTTCCATTGGGCTGTTCCCTGTAGGGGTGCTGTAGAATGGTGTCAAGACTGCTGAAACCCTCCTTTAGAGAGTGCTGTTGGTAGTATTCCACTAAGTCCTGTGTGAACCACACAAGAACCCAAATCATACTCTAAGCACTGGTAAGCCATTATTGTGCACACATCTATAGAAATGAATACTAAGTCATGTTAAAAGGTTAGTTTAAAAAAAATAACTTCTCATTAATTCGTGACAATAAAAGCAGAGCCAGTACAGAGAATATTACAAAGAATGTGTCCATGGGGCAGGACAACTAACCGCACTATTTTTTTCTTTACACCAATGTCAAGTGCAAGTACTGAATACATCTGAATATCAGCTGCTGAAATGCAATCCCACAGGTTCAAAACATGTCCTTGTGGCTTTCTGAGTGGGTACAAATATGTCAAAACAAACCAATGGTAGTTTTATCATTTTCATTTTAAAAATTCTATTTTTTTACTCATATGGAAATTACATTTTTCTCAAGCGAGGTCTGCAAACATAGTGGAAAGTCAAAATGATTATGCTTATTAATGCTACAGCACATTGTAGGCTGGAAAAATCCATACAAAGATAAAGGCATTACCAGCACAGTCCTGAACACCCGACTCTCAGCAATGTAAAAGCCTCCATCCTTGGTCAGAATCTTAATGTGCTTCACTTTATCGTTGAACCTGTGGAGGATGAATAAGACATGGGCTGTTAATCAACTAGACATGCTTCCACATCAGTCCAGTCTCTATGATGAACTGTCACTAAGGTCTGTCTGGGCTGAGAGCTGGTTACTATGCTGAGCCCATTTTAATCTCTTGCCAAAGCACTATATTCTCAAAATTATGTTAGAATTAGATTGAACCTTTTTTAATATAATTCAAAACAATGTAGAAAAGGTGAAAAAAAGAAGCCAGAGAGTGGCTTTATTCAACGCTGCCAAAATGTGTTGTCTACCCCAGCTTTAAATACATTAGCTGATACAGCAGTGTCACAACTATGCTCAGTGTTAGACAATAGTAATTATTTTACTCATAAATTATACTCTACACCAGTTTCTAATCAGCCAGTCACAAATAGGTAGAATAACAAGAGTGTCTGTTCTATATTGCTGCAGCTTTTGACACCACCATAATACATTAAGCCTTGTTTTCACTAAGGAGTGTGCATTCTGCACTAGAGTTACCTAATTACTGCTGGTGATTGCATGAATTACTTTTAGTGTGTTTGCCAAACTAAAACTTAGTAAAAATGCATCACAACTGACTGTAAAATATAGAAGTTGCAACTGAGCTATGTTGTGCTAAAAATTAAGTGACTAAATCATCATACAGTGCTGTGCACAAGTCTCGAGCCACCCCTCATTTCTTTATATTTTGCTTCCAAGGAGCCAAACTTTCTTGTAAAATTTTAAAGTGGTCTTGAGCAATAGTTCTCCAGGCGTTCTGAAGGTCTTTAATTTTTTCTTTGGACATTATATTTTTCATTCATTTTCAATCCAGTCCTTGTCCTTGTTTGTTAGGTTTTTTTTGTTTGTTTCCTAAGCTGCATAACACTGATCTATGAACTGGATGAGACTCAGACTCAGCTTTATTGTCATTCAGACTATGAGAAATAATGTGATCGAAATAGTTTCTCAGGTCTCGGTGTATGCGGTAGGTCAAACATAGAATTAGAATAGTAAATAAAATAGAATTTCAATAAATAAATAAATAAAATAAGTAAATAAACCAGGATAAGTAAAATAGAATAAGAATGCACTAAACTAAACTAAAACAGGTATAGCATCATTCTCCTATAGCAGCAACAACTTGAAATGATGATAATGCAATAACAGAAGAGCAGCGTGGAATTTTTAGGTGACAAGTGTGTGCAAGTGTGCAGTGTATACATATGGTGGTGTGCGAGTGTGGAGCATTAGGGGACGCTGTTTTGATATGTGTAGTGTATGAGGTACAGTCAGTACATGGGGGTGGAACGGTTAAGCAGTCTGACTACATCCAGGTAGAAGCTATTTTTCAGTCTAGATGTTTCTGCCTGGATGCAGTGCAGCCTTCTTCCGCAAAGCAGAGGGGTGAAAAGTCTGTGTGTGGGGTGGGTGGGGTCACAGAGAATGCAGGTAGCTTTTTCCCTGCATCTGGTGGTGTAGAAGTCCCTGATCGGTGGTAAGCTGCGCTCGATGGTTCTCTGTGCAGACTTAACCACTCTCTGCTGCCACGATGGATAAAACAAGAAGTAGCAGGCCTAAAAACTATCAATGCATTCTAATACTATTCATCAAGCAGATCAACAGTTTCTACCTACCTACCTATCTACCTATTTGTGACGGAAAGTCATGTCCTTAAGAAATAGGGGAAAAAATCCAGCAAAGACCTGTCACAGAACCTGAAAGTTGCATCTGGCACAAGCCTCCTCAGAAATGGTGGAAGAGGGAAACAGGCAGGAAAAAAAGGATAAGGTATACCAAATTCCACAAGAACTGGACTGAAAATAAGTGATGAATCCAAATTTGAAAATTTTCATTCAGACAGTATGTACTGAAGAGCTCAGGACAGAGGTATGACAGTGACTGTCTACAGTCATCTGTAAAACAGGCTCTGTCAAGGTTTGGGCTGCATTTCAGCCAGTGGTTTTGAGGATCTTGATGGAATTATGAATGTAGAAAAGTATCGGCAGATTTTGATCCACCCTGCAATACCATTTGGAAAGTGTCTGATTGGCAACATCTTCATTCCAGCATGACAGTGATTAAAAAACACTCTGCCAGTGAATTATGGCGGTCATATCAAATATCGGCTTTCAAGCTTGTTAAAATTGTACAAATCTGTTTTTGCTTTGTAGACTGTATTTCCATGTATGTTTACAGATTTTTTAATAAAAAAACTGCACCTATTTCCCATTTTCCTTGCAGAAAAAAAGGAATTTAGACATCATATATGCTGCATTGCTGCAGATCCCACCCACCCAGGTAACAGACTGTTTGCCTCTCTGCCTTCTGAAAGAAGGTATAACCACCAAACTAAGGGACAGCTTCTTCCCCAGAGCTGTGAACGCTATCACACACCAGCATATACACACACATACATACCCCATGCCTTAAAAGACCGAGACACGCACTGGACTGTTGCACTTTACATCACGTGTAATATGCTACTTTTTAATGTTTCTTTTTGTATTTATTGTGTGTCTGTCTGCATTTTAAAGCACTGTGTTTGGTTTTAAGCTGAGAATTACCATGCATAATTTCATTATGTGCCTGCATAATAACAATAAAGAATCTTTGAATCTTGAATATAGAAACAGATGAGCCCTTTTTGGTGAAGGCTCCCAAGGTGGTACACACATGCAAACACCATTGAGCACACACACACACAAACTGACCACTTGTAGTGTTTGACACCAGACAGTTCCAGTTGATTAGCAGCAGCTCTCTGTGTAAAGCTCCATTATCTCAAATGGCCATCCTGATAATGATCTTAAGCATTGAGACAGGCAATTAGGATTGGAGTGTTCAGAAACTGGCCCTGTACATCAAAGCTTTGAATGAGGAACCATATGAGTCCACCAAACCAAATGGGCTGGAATGGTGTGTCACAGTCTGAACAGCCTTAATATCCAAACACTATTTCAGAGCGCACCCTCACTCGTTATAATCTCTTGGAGCCATCATGGCAGGTCAGAAGGACTCGATAGTCCTTTCTTTTTTAACAGAGTGAACAAGCTTTGATGTACCCTGAAACATATTCACGAGTTAAATGGACAGGGCTGTATTTGAAAAGAGAAATACGAAGGCACTCAGCTTGTAGATAAAGCAGTCATTTGTTGAGGCCTTAAGGGATGTATGTTTTATCTACAACTCAAGTGTGTTTCTAGCCATCTTTTGAAATACACAGACTGATAGCCAAAGAGCATCAAATAGTGTGATGCAACGCTATCAAGTTTTCCTTGAATATATGTCTGAGACAGATGGTGAAATAGACTATCCAATTCCCCCACTTTCCCAGCCTACATTCAGTTGAATAACTGTCATACAATAACAAAAATGAACTCCTACAAAGTTTCAGCATGATGTATAAATACCAGACAAGGGTCCCTTCACCTAAAAATGTTTTTCATTCCAATCTCACTCTAAAAGTTTTGAGAATTTTATGCTTAAGGAAGTGAAAATGTAGAAATCTCTTTCAAGGAACAGTGATCCTGTAACTCTGGATTATCAACTGTCACTCATAGGGACTACTTCTTGAATAATATGTACAATGCTACAGTGCTGCGTAAAAAATATTTGCCACCTTCTTGATTTCTTATTTTTTACATATTTGTCACAATTACACCTTTCAGATCATCAAACTAATTTTAAAATTAGACAAAGATAACCCGAGCAAATAAAAAACGCAGTATTGGGGTGCCTGGGTGGCTTAGTGGTGAAAACCGGTGACCACATACAAATGCCGCGTTGTGGTGCGGGCCGTGCAGGTTTGAGTCCCGGCCTGTCGCCAATTTGCCCGCGTGTCTTCCCCTGTATCTTTCCCACATTCCCTGTCTCCCTCCACTGATGATAAAAGCCGCTGTGGCCAAAAATGCAAAAAAAAAAAAAAAAAAAGAAATGCAATATTTAAATGATGATTTCATTTATTAAGAGGAAAAAGTGACCCAAACCTACCTGGCTCTGTGTGAAAAAGTAATTCATTTGCACTTTGTGGAAGGTTTGAGTCCCCTTACATAAAACACAACATTTCATAAAAAGAACATCATGCCGACAGTTAAACATGGTGGTGGTAGTGTGATGGTCTGGGGCTGCTTTGCTGCTTCGGGATCTGGATAATGTGCTGTAATTAGCTGAACCATGAATTCTGCTCTCTACCAGAAAGTCCTGAAGGAGAATGGCTGTCAGTTTGCACCCTGAAGCTCAAGTGCATTTGGATTATGCAGTACGACATTGATCCAAGACCACCTCTGAATGTAAAAAAAAAAGAAATGAAGGCTTTGGAGTGGTCTAGTGGCCTGATCTTAAACAGACTGTTCATGCTCAAAACCTCTCTAATGTGGCTGAATGAAAACAATTCTGCAGAGAAGAATGGGCCATAATTCCTCCACAGCAATGTGAAAGCCTCATCACCAGTTATCACAAATAAAAGTTCTTGCTGCCAAGAGCGGCACAACCAGCTATTAGGTTTAGGGGGCAATTATATTTTCACACAGGGCCTGGTAGGTTTTTAAATCATCCTTTAAAAACGGCCTTTTTGATTTTGCTCAGGTTATCTTTGTCTAATATTAAAATTTGTTTGATGATCTGAAACATGCAAGTGTGACAAATATGCAAAAAAATAAGAAATCAGGAAAGGGCAAATACTTTTTCACAGCCCTGCAGTTCTAATTAAAGTTATAAGTAAGAGACCAGCAAGGTCTAAATGGACATTACTTTTCGAGGGCCATGTTTAATTGTTTCCCCTACAGAACAGTTGTGGCATACAATCACAACAGAGGTCAAAGGCACAGTTTAGCATAAACTTGAATAAAACCTGGTGTGTAAAATACACCTAACTGATTTAGCCCACATACAGTAACTGTGTAAAACCACAAGATGCATCCCTGGATCCATTCCATCAGTCAATCAGCAGGAAACTCTTCAGATTTTAACCAATAAAGCAGCAACAGGGTTTAATGAATTCAATTTTATTTTTTCATGTTTGTAGAGCAAACGGCAGCACTTTTTGCTGTGCGAAGCGTTTTTTTTTTCACTGTGAAAATGTATTTTTAATTTGCTGGATGTTTGTGTCAGGAATAGTGAAAATCTTTCTTTGATAAGAAGGTCTCTTAGGACATTAGCTACCTCAGCAGTCAGCAGTGATTCATTTACATGCTAGCAGGTTTGGGAATATGTTTTCTACCCGCAATTTTGTCAACATTTAGAAGCCTGTTAGTAAATTAGGGTGAAGGCAGACACTTCAAAACGTGGACGCCACTGGAAACAAAAAAAAAATCTTATTTTTTTCTTTAATTTTAGGCCTTGAAACTACATTCCTTTTCCCAGCATTTGCAATTTGATATCAACTGTGACTCTTTACACCGGACTTTCTTTTTTTTTTTTTTTGGTCAATCTTCAGTTACAAGATGTTACACTTCTTGTTTTGCAGTGACATGAGTGGAACACAGCATGATCTCCTTCTGCTGCAGCCCATCCACTTCAACATTTGATGAATTGTTTGTTTTCTGAGTTATTTGCATGTGGGCATTTTGTTTGCTTGAATTATTCCCACCACACGTCTCTCGCAAGGAGGTGTTTTTTTTTCCCACAAGACTGCTGCTGACTGCATGTGTTGTGTTTATTTCGCTATTTTATTGGTAAAAGCTAGAGTGAGAAATGTTGGCGAAATAAATGGAAAGCAAACCGTCATTGCCACTTACTTTATACTGATGGCATATTCAGTGCACTCTTTACTCCTGTGTCGAACCAGATAGGTGCTGTTTCCCTGATCCAGGAGGGCCACCTCAGCTTGGCCTCTTTCCATAGGCCCTGCAAACCTCAACATCCACGAAAAGCTACTGTACTTACACTGATTGATGATAACCAATATACAACCAATATTATCTATACAGTGGAGTAAGAGTGACTTTTGTTTGTGCCACTTACCAGAGCTGGGCAGAGTAATCAACAGGTTTTGGAACCTAACATACAAAAAATTGTGGTTATTTTGTGTTTTGATTGACTCAATTCAGAGGGTGGAGGTCATTTATGTGATATTCAAGGCACATCTAATAGCGAAAATCCATCTTCTAAAGTGAAAAAACTGCAATAAACAGCACTACATTCGTTTGACAAAACATCAATACACTGAATGCATTGTAATGATACTAAATTTGTCTTATTGATTACAATAAATATGCAGACTTACACATGGGCAAGGCCTCACAGCATCACTTGGAAAGAAGCCAATCTTGCTTGTAGCCAGAATTTTGCCCTGCAAAGGCAACCGCTTGTTAATCGCATTATATTTGTCTGGGAGCAACTGCACTTCTCTCTCTCTCCTTCTCTTCCTTTTCTCTTCCCCTCCCACTCTTGCCTCAATAAATCCTCAGCAATTAGCACACAACAAGCACTGCATCTAATTTGTAGCCCAAGTTAATTATGGTTCAAACTCTGCCGGCAGTTAGATTTGTACTGCATCAAAACAAGAGCCTCGTTTAACACTAAATAATGGATCTTATTCTGGTCTTTGAATATCCAAACAGCGTGAGCTCTCGGGCTGGCACTAAAGACTCACAATTGCATTTTAGCTAACCCGCCTGAAGCAACAGGCTTTATGTGAAATCATTAATTCCTCCAGCAAACATAGAGTAGACAGACTTTTCTTCTTCAGTTAAATAAACCAATTTGGTAAAACAAATTACTTATTTTTTATATATAGACTTGTCTCTACTTGGATAGTTTATTGTATAACCTCGTTTCTCTATTATGTACATTGTCTTGCAGACAGTAATAAGAATATGTATCAACATTAGGCTGAAGATAATCTGAGTTTCCAATTCTGAGTTAGAGGTCAATTTGAAGTCCATTTAGTCAATCTGGGAAGACACTGAGTGGTGACGGCATGTGGAACTCTTCATTCACCTTCCTGCCCTGTTTATGCTTTCCTACTCACTCCTGCTTATTAGAGTATAAAATGCTTTTTGGGACCATGCAAGCCCTGGCAGTAACTAGATTGGAAAGCGAATCTTTACCCATCTCTATGATTCATTCTGTGTAATAACATTTCATCAAAGGTTTTTTTGAGAGCCCTTCTCTATTTGTTATGCTTTCGATAAGCGTATGATAAAGATTAAACTTATTACTCTGTTGGCATAAACAGGCAGGAGCCAAAGGATCAAATGAAATTACAGTGATTGATTGTATTGTTCTGCCAGTGGGATGGGGGATAATTGCCTTCTGGGTAACAGGGGATATGAATTCTCAATGTTCTGTAATTCCATCCTCTGGCGCCACTGGGGACACTGGAGATTAAAGGTACCCTGCGGAGTTTTCATTGTAAGCAAACATAGCTTTGTTAAGATTCAGTGTTTGTTTCCAAAATGCATTGTGTGACCGTAAGACCTCACAAACGTATTGAAAATGAAGCCAGTTATTATTTACATGATAATAACCACTGTGCAAGGCTTTATAAAGTGTTGAAATGAACATCAAAACATTCCATTTTAGAAATTTCCATGTTTTAGAAGAATTTTTGTGGAAAAAAAGCATCAAATTAACTGCATCTTGTTGCAATCAGAAAGCCAGTCAACCAGACTGTCGCAGAAGTAAAATAAAAATTTTTACAGGACTCTATGAAATCAAGTGGGAAACTAAGCATACCCCATGATTCAACACCTTGTAGAACCACCTTTAGCAGCAGTAACTTGAAGTAATTATTTTCTGTATGACCTCATCAGTCTCTCACATTGTTGTGTAAGAATATCGGCCCATTCTTCTTTACAACGTTGGTTCAGTTCATTGAGGTTTACGAGCATTTGTTTATGCGGAACACTCTTAGATCCAGTCATTGCAACACCGTGACTCTTTTCTTTTTTAGCCATTCTGTTGCAGATTTTCTGCTGCGATTGGGATCATTGTCCTGTTGAATGGCACAATTTACGTCATGCTTTAGCTGTGGGACAGATGGCCTCACATTTGACTGAAGAATACTTTGGTATACAGAGGAGTTCATGGTCAACTCAATGTCAGCCAGGTGTCCAGGTTCTGTGGTCGCAAAACAAGCCCAAATCATCACTCCTCCACCATCGTGCTTGAGAGTGGCTATGACGTATTTCAGCAGATATGCTGTGTCTGGTTTTTGCCAAATGTGGCACTGTGTATTACGGCCATTTGGACACTGTTCCAGAAGTCTTTTCATTTGTTCAGCTGCAAACCTAAGCTGTGCTGCAATGTCCTTTTAAGAAAGAAGAGGCTTTCTCCTGGCGACCGTTCCAAAACAATTCATAATCATTCAGTCTTTTTCTAATTGTACTATTGTGAACTTTAACATTTATGATCCTAACTGAGGTTTGTAGAGTCTGAGATGTAGCTCTTGAGGTTTTGCAGTTTTTCTGAGCGTTGACTGTCTGACTTTGAGGTCAGTTTACTAAAACATCCACCCCTGGGAAGATTGGGGTATTGTGTAAAACCACACCTGACTGCTCCAGACCAGCAAACTGACAAAACCTCTGCTTTTATAGAAGTGATCACACTTACTGAAGATATCAAGGGGTGCTCCATGGCACTGAATAATGGTTTTTGCAAAACCAATTATCCCACTAGGTAATTGTGTGAAATTTTGTCATAATTAGTGTATGATCTCTTGAGTTATTCCTCAAAATAGCCTTGTGAGTTCAAAGTGCTGTTGACCTTTGACAATAAAATGCTAATCAGTTCATTAGTTCATAAGCCCAAATTAATGTTTCTGCCAAATTAAACAAAAAAAAGTCTTTAAAAAAGTCCTGACATATTGCATTCAGATCACCTGAAAACATAACATGTCTGTCAGCAGCGCAGTGGCATTCAAATAAAGGTGATTAATTATAGGTACTGAGGTAAACCTGGAAACTGCTTGTGTAGCCACATCTCTCTGCTTTCATATGGCACTTGAGAAAGTTTCTATTAGTTAGTTCATGTGTGCAAATCAACTTCAAATTTGCACCACTGGGAAAAAAAATGATACAAACAATATGGGAACCCATTTATCAAATACTGCTCTACTGCTCCACTGGTGGTTATAAAGTCAACAGGATAGCTTTTAGTTAAGCTATTTACATTATCATTATGCACAGCTCAGGAATACACAAATGCGTTTTATCACATAATTCCTCTGATTATCCCCTTCCAGCATGCATGGTTACCATGGTAGCAAACAATGCTGTGCCATCAGGTCTGTGGCATGACATTCTGGTCGCTGCTCTATCAGCTTACATGAAGTCTCATGGCATTCATGTCCTTACCCTCCACTATGTGCTCTGTCACAACAGAGAGAAACATGAAGCACAGGAAATCAGGCTAACTGCCTACTTCCAGCTGTGCTGTTGGCAAAGACTGCAGTGCGATTGGACCTGTACCAGAGGAGGAGGATGAGGCTTTAATACCACCATAAAGCAGAGTGAGAAACAGCTAAGGAGGTTGCCGGAAGACCCCAGATAAATCACCATCCCTTCAAAAATAGAAAAGGTCAAATGCTCTCAACCACTGGCTGACCTAGTGAGATGGTTGCTAATGTGCCGGTCCCGGAGGTTGTACACCACCATTAGAACGTCCTCCAGAGGCTGAGCTGTATGCTGTTTTATTGTTTCGGTGTGGCAGTCAATTAATCAAGTGGAGCCACTAATTGGTTAGATCATCTGATGTAGGCCCTAATTCAATCTAAAGCGTGAAAGAACAGGCAGATACCATGTTTGTAATGTAACTGGGGTCCACTGGAGCTCATACAAATCTTCAACTAATATTTGTAACTGGAGCTGACCTCATCGTACTGCCATATTTGTGGCTCACCTGATAGGACATACACTGTGATGAACATGTGTTTAGTGATTTATAACAAATAATGGACAAAGTCGCCACATTAATCTACCTTTTTGGAAGCTTGTCAGGTCTTTCAGCCTTAAAGGAACATGGAATAGATTCATACTCATGACAGTGCAAAGACATTGCGTGCACCACACCAAACCTAGTCAACCATAACATGCTACTTTGTAACAGAGTCACAGATGTTGAGGCAGAACAAGGTTGAGCTAACACGCACCTGCCACCAGGAGCTGTGCAAGTCGGCAAACATCAGTTCAATGATATCCCCCACGTGAATACTTAGAGGGGGCCCGCGCTGGGGACAGGGGATGCCACTGTAGTCTCTAATCACAACCATCCTGGGTAAACCTAGCAGACAGGAAATACAAGCATATTAACACTCAAAATTCTGAACATTTATGTGGGAGATTTTTTGGGAGGGCCATAGAGAGCTAATATTTTGTGTAGCCTGATCATTAGCTCTGGTTAAGGGATAAAAAGAGATAACAACAGAGACCCTCCATGAAAAATGCACTGTTGGTTGATTGAGTGCTCAACAAAGCCAGACCGAGGTTACACAGTGAAAGATTTGAGAAAATATTTTCTTTTTTGACTTTTTTGTAGTTCAAGTGGACCAGCTATTCTGTCATATTATCCACTTTTACCCCTACTTACAAAATAAATTCCCGTGCTGTCATTACCCTCAAGGTTTAAGCACAACTGATCTCTAACAGGTACATAAAAAGTACAATTGATGACAGTTCATTCTGTCAATTTTGATAACAGTCCAAACCACCGTAGTGTCACTATTCTCAAAAGCAACAATTTGCCGTTGCAGGAAATTCATCTCTTAGATTCCTGAGCGGCTCAGTACCAATCTTTCCACAGCATGGCAGACAAATACAGCCACGAGCACGGGGGCTAAGGCTAAGACTAAATACCCCTGCCAACTTAAAAGACACAGCCACTTACTCTCCCCTGACTCACACATCCAGCCCTCTCAGACACATCTCCCTTCCAGCCACAACTCCCTTGCAAACCAGCCTGAGGAAACTATTAGCTGACTGTGACCTCAGATGAATGGGATATCTCACATTCATGTTTTTAATAAGAACAATAAGCACAGATGTCTGTCTCATAAAGCCCCTTATGGAAATTGATTTATCACAAAGGCACAACTCAGCAGTTGGGGCTGAGGCATATAGACTGCTGGAAGTGCTTTTCTGCCGACATTTCTCCTGCCGTGGCTCTCATAATGATTCCACCCACTCCAATTCATCTCAGTGCCATCTAGGGTTTAAGCATAACGGCATGCAGCGAGAAAGAGAGGTTTTTGTGCTCTGGTTAAGGATTCCTTCTGCATTGTATTATTCATTGGTTATTCATACTCAAATATATTTGTCAAGAGGAAACTGTCGCTGTTCATTACCTCCCTTTAAACACTGCATGCGAGCAAAAGAGATTTGTGTATTTCTAAGGTGCCTTTCTGAGTTGTGATCAAAAACATATCCCAGGGTTAGCTTTAAACCACCCTCTATCTGCTCCAAGACTCACTCTGGCCTGTGACTAACCATCTCCTTTTCATCCTGTCGGCATTTTTGTTTTTCTACAGAAGTGAGATGAAAAAAAGCTTAAGAGGTACCACGTAAAGCCCTTAGCAGGTTCACAAAACTGGTCAAGCCATACTGACCTGGGTCTGGTGGTGTTGTGTTGTCCTGTGAATGGAAAGAGAAAGTAAGCAGCATGGCAGAGAAAACAGCATGAAATCAAGAAAGTGAGAAAGAAATAAGGAGGAAGGAATAGATTGATAAATATAGAGGTAGAGGTTTCTTACTCCCTGTGTAGGATCAGCCTGACCTGCATAGTGAGTCATATTCTTAATACATCCTTCTCTGAGTGTTCTACTCTTAAAGTGTTTGGTTTAACCATTTGAAAAGTTAAAGAGAGAACTCAAGATTACATTGTTAGGGATATTATTTTTTGAACATCTTTTCAGGGTGAATAGTATAATACCTGAATAAATACTGTAAAATGCATAAATATTGTATTGTTTTATCCTTGTTCTGTCTACAATAGATTGTTAAAGGAAATTATTGGAGACTACATGTCACAGATTGCAGAAAAGAGAACGTCTGCGAAGAAAAATTTCATTTTTGTGCAACTTCAGTTGAAATGGGAGAATTTAATTTGGTCATTTAGGGATTCTAAAGGATATTTGTGATGATTTTCTGCATAAACAGTTGGCTGATACGTGCCATGTGTCACAGAATTAACTGTGGACTTCCATACTTCTTAACTGCGGTTTCGCTTCAGCATTGACACATAAAGACTGCACCATCTAAATAGTCAATAAAGTCTAAACCAGTGAGATGCACCAGCTGCTGTGATTGGACAGCTGTTACATGCTAGTGCTCTTGTATTTCATTAAAATTGCCGGCGCCACACTCCATACAAGTCTTTCAATTAAAGAGAGCTGTCTTCAAATCAGTGTAATGTTGCAGCAAGATGAGGAACAATAAAAATAATATTTAAAGTGAAGTTTTCAAGATGGAATTGATATTTGTAAATTGGCATCTTTTTCCACTTTATAACTTAACAAGAACAAACTGGTCACTAGTATAACCAAGTATCAATGGTTTAGTGTATGTGGACACAAAATCCTTCCTCACTTGTCTCCGTCCATAGATGAGAGTGCTTTTGTGCTTTGTGTGAACATGCGCTAGAGTTCATCTGTCTCCCTAATTATGTTAGCTTAAGTGTCTAAGTCACAGAAGAGAATCAGACCAGGTCTTACCTTGGGTCTCGACTTGACAGGCTCTGCAGTCAGGTGAGAAACAGATACAGTGAGAGGAATACAATATGAGTGCGTGGTGGCTTTCTGACATGCAACCTCAACTGTCAACCTCTGCTGGCCCTCATCACGCCTCTGAATGCATAAAGACCACAACACTTCTGTTAAGGCTTGTCAAAGGCCTCAGGTAGCTTTAGCTGTCTGTGCATTCAAGGAGAATAAAGTGCCCAAACTACAGCGCCAGAATGGTGACACAGGCCTAAAGCTAGACACAGGAGTAAGATTCAACAAGTACTAAATGTAGTAAAGAATTCATTGCTAAATTGAAAACAATTTTTAAAAAATCAAAACAAATATCATATGTAATTTGCTACTTTGCTTGCTACTTTGCTACTAATATAGAATTTAGATTTTCTTTTGGGAGGAAATAAAAGTATCTTAACTTGAACTTGAACCCTGAGGGTGACAAGTCAGGAAAAGGGGTTACTACATATAAAGATACAGTCCTGTGAAAAACTAAGGACAACCCAATTACTTGAAGTAACTGTTTTTTGTGTGACTCATCAGTCTCTCACATCATTAAGAAGGAATTCTGGACCACTCTACATTACAACATTGCTTCAGTTCATTGCACTTTGCAGGCATTTATTTATGCACAGCTCCTGCAACAGCAGTTCAGCCGGCCACATTTTTTTTTATCCAGCCTTTCTGTTATAAATTTCCTATTGTTCTTGGGTCGTTGTCCTGTTGCAATTTTGGTCAAGCTTTAGCTCTATTTGACATCTGACTCCACAGTATTTGGTATACAGTGTTCATGGTTGGCTCAATGACTGCAAGGTGTCCAGATCATGTGACTGCAAAACAAGCCCAGATCATCACCCCTCCACCACCATGCTTGACAGCTGGTATGACCAAAAATCTCCACTTTGGTCTTCCCTGTCCAAAGGGCGTTGTTCCAGAAGTCTCGTGATTTGTTCAGATGCAATTTTGCAAGCCTAAGCAGTGCTGCTATGTTTGTTTTAGAGAGAAGAGGCTTTCTCCCATCAACCCTTCAGTTCAGTCTTTTTTCTAATTGTGCTGAACTTTAACAAGAACACCCTGACAGAGGCCTGTAGAGTCTGAGATGTACCTGAATGCTCCAGCTCTGTAAACTGCCAAAACTTCTGCTTCTATTTTATTTTATACACTTGCTGATGATCATTTAATTATTTGATTACCATTGACTGACTGCTACTTACCCTCTTAATTTCTATGGAGACAGTACAGGTGTTCTTTTTCACACAACTGTATATTTTATTTAGGACCATACTGAGTCACAACAGATTTCATAGCAGAAACTGTGTAAAAGGTTGCTAATCTGGTACAAGTGTGTTTACCAGAAAAAAGCTCAAAGAGTGACCAAACTTCCTCTAAGGAGCACAAATGTGCTCAGTAAATTTCATGGCAATCTGCCTTTTAGATTTTGATATTTTGTGTGTTTTTAATGGAAGTCAACGCGTGGTGGTGGTGGTGGTGGTGCTTCAAGGAAAGGTCACCAAAATTTGGGCTTGAGTGAAACAACTGGTTCGAGAGGTCTTTGTCTCACCTGTTCTTCCACAGAGTCCCAGTCGACCCAGACACTCCTTATGAGCCCCCAGGCCACATTTTAGACAGAGATAACCCTGGTTAAAGATGCCCCTGGAGACAACACAGAATATATTTCATGTACAACAGCGCTCTTATAAGAAATATCCTGACATTTAGAATTTGTTCTGACTCCTTGACCACCCTCAAGATAAGAGGAATGGCACAGGACGTTTCATTCAGCTTTATAAACGCATAAAACTGATGATTTCTGTCGAACGCAGAATCAGTTTAAGCCATTGATAACACAATACTACTAATAATTAATCACTGAATTTGAATTAATCCCCAATAAACTACTTTCATTTAGATTTGAAGTTTCCAAATAACCTTCCTTTTCCCAGAAATGAAGCATGCAAAGGGTCACTGTGTTCCTTCATGTCTTCAAATGGGAAAAAGCTTTGAAAGTTTTCTTAAGAGAGCTGTCAGCACAATAACACATGATGGCTTGCCATCCTCGAGCTATTCGTGCAGTTCCAGTTCATGTCAACCCTGTCTCAGACACAAGACTACTGGGACTTCATCAGGTATACATAATCACCCAAAAAAGAGCCTTTGCACAATAAATCTTACCTAAGCAGAAGCTGACAGAAGTTGCAGGAAGTGATCCTTTCAAATGTGTGCATCTTGAAAAGGTGGGAGTTGTGGGTGGCATTCTCTGGACGGATATTTGATCTAAGACAAAAAAACAGGTTAAACTACTGTCACATTGGTGCAAGTCGGGGAAATCGGACATCTCACAGACTTTGTTTAAGGAAGCCAGCAGGTTAATGACCTTAAATGTTTCCCATGCTAGGCTGCTAACAATTGCTGATTAGCTCTACAGCTGAGGCTCATGTGAATGTAATTAGGTGGACAGAAATTTTGAACTGATGGGGCCTTTAGAGAAAAGATTATTGCAATTCATCTTCACAGGAACACGAGTGTCCAATTTAAACTGAAAACTGATCTAAACAATAGTTTGTTTCATCTTCACCCAAAAGCACAAATGTCTCAAATTGTGCCACAAGATAAAAAGTCAGGCGATCAAAGCCGGTTTGATTCATAGTTACTGAGATACGTCTTTGGGCTTAAGTGGAGCAATCCCTAGAGCCATGCTATTCATATGGCTAACAACATGTAATGATTAAGTTTGTATGAGTGGGTGTCTCAGTAGTGGGAGCAATTTTCTTTCAGTTTACTTAAATACAATTCATTCTTAATGATTTCTTCATCAGTTAAATTAAACAACTTTGTTGGGGGAAAACAATTTTCAGTTGATTCCTTTGGCTGATTGAAATAAAAGCAATTTTACCCCCCGTGCATGTATACAAATAAATGAAGAGGACTTGAATCAGCCCAGACAAATCTAATTTTGATCTGCATGGTTTCTAGTGTGAGAGTTGGAAACATGCATAGTAGAAATAGTCAGCCTTTCTGGAACATGAACAAAAACACAAAAACATTTTTGTAGTAAACACACCATCCCGAAGCCACTTAGACTGAGTGCTCCCATAAGTGAGTCCTTCATCAAAAGCCCACATCCTCTTAGGTAGGTACAATTTTCAGTTTTTGAATTGGCCTCTTCTGGTGTCATTACCCAATGCACGGAGGCACACATAGCTGTTTACAGGCACAAGCCCTGCCTCCGCGCAAAACAGTTTTAAACCTGGGGTGAAAATGGATACAGCCTTTTTTTATTATTATTATTCTGGAAATTACACATTTTGGTTTGGGTGTCAAGGGCTTAATGGTACTGGAAGTGTAGAAAGTCATACGTCACTACATAAACTTTCAGTTCAAGGAAGGACAGAGAAGCACTAAAACGGCACATTGTGTACTGTACATCTCCTCAATTTGCATTGCTGGTACAGTAAACATATCAAGAATATTTCAGAACACTATGAGAAGTGAAAGTGTGTTTAGAAAGGCCGCAGCAGACAGTCAGGGATATTGTTTTCATATATCTACATCCCAAACACAAAAGCGTTTGTTCAGTCAGAGAGCGATGTCAAAACAACACAGTATTCTTCCAAATCAACATAAAATAGGATGCGGATGGGATACCTGCCTGCAAAAACCTCCCACTGTTACAAAATAATATGAAAGCTATATCTCCATAAAGCACTGATTTGAAAAACCATCGAGGCAGAATGACTTCTTTGTAGTTCTGCAGCTCTCTGGAACAGTTTATGGTAACGTGCAGGTGTATACGTGTGTGTGTGTGAGTGTGTTATCGTACGTTTGTCAGCAGTGTGTGCTTGGTAACAGCTAAGACCTGATCAAACAGTGCACATGAAAGAGTCAACACCTCTCTTGGCCTTGGAATAACACGCATGCAAACAAAGACAAACACCATACGCACACGTGCACACACACACACACACCCCCACACAAGACCAGTGTGATTACTTGTCCCCCGTGTGGCTACCAAACTGTCACCACAGTGGTGTTCATGCCTCTGTATACTTACATGGCCATTTCAAACTGATCCAGCCACTTCTTCTTCAGCTCTCTGGTCTTAAAAAAGAGTTCAAAGCCCGTGTGCCCCTGCTGGTGTGTCACATAGAACCCGTAGCACCACTGTGGGGTACAGGAAGAAGAAAGTAATCAAACTCAGTTGTTTTTTTTGTTTGTTTGTTTGTTTGTTTGTTTGTTTTGTTTTTTTCTCGATGCATTTCTGGTGCAGGAACATTTATGTGTGGGGAAACTATAGCTAAATTTATACAGCAATAATTATCTCACAGAATCAACAGTTTTCAAGGCGGGGGACACAGCAGTTCAGTTTGTGGAAATGTTTCTTCACAGCAACAACAAACTTTTCATCTGTGTCACAAATACACAATACCATGACAGGTTGTTGTAATGTATTTATATGTTTAACTGTAAATAGTGCATCATGCTCTGTAATTGGGATAGATGCCTTGCCTGAAATACCAGAGAATGACTACTGAGCTGCTGGCTGTTAAAATAGCTGAATAAATACATTTAGGGAATATAAAAAAAAAGAACACCCAAGAAAACTTTGTGTAGCTGCATGCTGATGCTGTTGTTTTGTGCATTCGCTTGCATTCCAGTTTGCAGGTTGCTATTTGAATTAAGGATGCAGACACCCACATGGTCATTTGTCAGGTGGAAAATACCGTTAAGCTCCACATTTAATAAAAATGGAATAGTTTTCATTTCGGGAAAATGTTTATGGGGTTTTAATGAGAAGATAAGACTACTGTGACATCTTTAAATCTGAAGCTCGAGCCAAAGGACAGTCACCTTAGCTTCACTTAGCCTCGACTGATTTTGTCATTTTTACAGTTCAAACAAATAAAACATGCTGATTAGCTTTGAACCAGAATCTTCTTGCTGTGAGGCCACAGTGCTAACCGCTGCATCACTGCGCCAGCCGGAGGTGCTACAGACAAATCCAGGCTAACTGCTTCCCCTTGCTTTCAGTGTATGTGATAAGCCAATCAGCGACATGCATTAGCTTCATATCTACCATACAGATATTAAGAGTGGTACCCATGCTGCAGTATAAAACAAATAAACCTATTTATCAAAATGCCAAATTCTTCCTTTATTATTCCATCAGGAATACCTGATGGACCATGGTTTTTCTTCATGAGCACCTATTGGACCTTGGATCTAACCAAGACAACAAAGACCTTACTGATTTATGGTAATCTCAAAATATTCAAAAGCATCAACTTGAGCCAGCTCTTAAGTTGTGGGTTATGCCAATCATACATTTCTTTTAGTTCAAACAAGACAGGCAAAAAGAGGAAGATCACGGAGCAGGTTTATGGAAGCAGTGAGAGGGGACACGCAGGTGTCTGAGCAGATGCAGATTGTTGGTGTGGCAGAAGAGAAGAAAGAGAGGAAGAAGAAAAAGAATGACAGGGCAAAAAAAAATGCAGACACCACTCTCCTAATATAAAGCCAATATTCACTGATTTTAATTCAAGTGTCTTTGTGCCAAGATGATTGCCACCAACCTCACAGATCAGCACATCAAGAGAGCAGGGGCAATAAGATTTTAACCAGAACTCCGCAGATTTAAGCTGTGTTAACATTGAGACAGAGTCTGCCACTCGGCCTCAGAGAAGCCAGAAAGCTTTGGGAAATCCTAAAATTCAGAACATTACTTCTAAGCCAAAAACCAGCCAGTTCTACCAGATCTGGACCATGTCTTCCAGATTTCAAACTGACAGCTATTTGCTTGTGCTCTTCAGCAACATATTAAATTAAGCAGCTATCCTCAAAAGCAATGTTTTTCAACAACTATCCACCAAATAGCTCCACTGAAGCACTTACAGGTTAAGTGCCTTGCCCATGGGTCCATTTTGGGACCGTTTTAATCATTCCCCAAACCTCTCTGCTTTTTTTTTTAAAAGCCTAATCTGCTTTAGCTGGCTGTGTCATATCTAATAACAGGAAAAGTGGTTAGGTTTTACCTGTCTGCGACCGGCCACCTCTGAAAAGTCCTGAGAGTGTTAGAGCTCTGCTGAGTGTTAAATCATTGATGACTATGTGGGTGCTCAATGGCACCAAATTCAAACTCTGAACTCTGCTGAAATCTAGCAAAAAATCAGCTGTAGCTTTAAGTGCCCTTGGAGGACTGCACACATTTATCACCTGATATTAATATCACCGTCCTGTGTGTTCGTTGGGGGTAGATATCCCTTTGTCCAAATATTTGTTTGCGGGTCTTGCAACAAATGAATTCTTATGCATGTGCCTGTGTCAGTTTGTGTAGCATTAAATAAAGGTCATGTGTGACTGATGGAGCTTTATGTTGAAAGGGGGATAAAAATGAAGGGTAGAGATGCATCCAACCATGTTAAGAATAATTACACCGTTTATGTCACTGCATGTTTATAACAAGATTTTTAATTCGGAAATACTGTATAATCCTATCTTAAATATACCAATCACTGTCACACAGAAAATAGACAATAGAGTAAATGAGGATGATAATAGAGTCTCTTTGAGAAAAAAAAACACAGAGCCATTTCATTCTGGCAAGCTGTCACTTTCACATTAGCAATCAGCAGCAGAGTGAGAAGACACCATCTGTAGGCATACATCAACAAGACATCAACAAGTCCACTCCACTACAATACAGCCTGCAAATGTTCCCACAAGGTGAAAGATAGCATAGTGTGTAAACTGTAGGCACCTTACGGGCTTCTGCGTCAGTGTTTGCCAAATAAAACCAACTCTACAGCCAAGCTGAATGATAACATTGCTATAGTGTGATTTCTAGACGGATGAGGACCCATTTTGCAATAAAAGATGAGGTACAAAAATAGTAATATAGTATATTGTGTCTGACCTTTTTACCCTCTTTGTCAGACGTGGGGTTGTTTGTGATCTTGAAGAAGTTGAGGTCGAGTATGTCTTTCATCTCATAGTTGTCTCCTCTTCGCTTGCAAACAATGACTGCCACATCAAATAAAAAGATGTGCCTGTGAAATAAGACGAGTGTTATATTGCTTTATTATTAATATGAGTATATATGTCATGTACAGTTGCAATGAAATAGTTTTGTTTTTTTATAATTATTATTTTCTTGTCTTTCAAGTTAAGAAAGCTTAGAGCAGTATTGAGCTTAACTGTTAAGGTAAATGTATGCCTCAGTTTTAGTCAGACTTTTTCTTACATGCTTCATCTAAAAAGCCTGAAAGTGTTTGCAGCCCACAACTTGTATAAGTCATTTTCCATAAAATCTGTGCTGATTCTTTCTTTCTTGTTTTTTATTTCTTTACAAAACTCAAATGAAACCATATTCCATATTTTGCCCTACAGTTTGAAAAGCACTGCATTACAATGAATTTCAACAGGCATGTGTTCTTCCTGTCTGCAATCCTAAGTTTCCTTCCCAGACAATGAACTTGGAGGTACAGCAACCTGTCCTGTTTCTTCTTGTCAAGGCTGGAGACTATGCGCACCACTCCATCTCCCTTTGGCCGGCCATAGGTGATTAGTGGCGTATTCTGCAAGCAAAATACAAAGGAGGTTAAAAATCACTACTCTCATACTATAGGTATCCTTTGGGGATCAAGCATCTTTTACAATGTCAATGTCTCTTCTGCCTCAAGGCTTGAAAAACAGATGCACATCATATCTGCTCATGTCAACATTTTGAAGCAGAACTGGGATCCACTGAGTGGAATCCCAAAGTAAGTTGAATTTCACGAGTTGAAAAGAACAAAAAGATAAAATGAGAGATTTTGAGAAAACATGAACCATAACTAATAGCTACTTCCAGAGGTATGGTAAATGCAGTACATAAAATAAACGGCAGCTAATATAAATCAGATATAAAATATATTCTGGTTCGGTCTACAGGAAATGAATACGGAGTTATTCACAGAAAGACATCACGTACGTTTTTGTCAACTGATTAGCGTCAGTTGATTCTTGCCAACTGATTCATTTATTAAAGTTCATTCATGTGCAATCAAGACAAGAAGAGGGCCTTTGTAATCTGACAACCTCTCTTGTGTCTGCTGCTGGCTTTTACAACGTTCTGTAAACTGACTTTTCTCTCTAGCCACCTCGTCTCAAATCTATAGCCTTATCCATGATGTGCATTCTATCATTTTTACCTTATATTTAATATGATTGGGTATTTTTTTATTCTCTTTTGAAGCCTACAGAAGCATAAACATAAGTAACTTACATTTTAATGTCAGCAATAATGATGAACAACAATAAAAAAAAACACACACACACATTTAAGTGGATGCAGTTAAATAATAATATTCATTATCCACTATTATGCAGATTATTTTTAAATCATTCTTATGTAAAATGTTAGAAAATATATTTTATTATCTGATTTGCAGTTTGAAATTATTCTGTTTTTTATCATAGTTGAAAAATCTGAGGAAAAAAATGATTCTTAACAATTTGTATCTTAAATATATTTAGAAATCTTTAGTCAGTTATTATCCAATACATTTTCTGTGGATAGTGATCACTGCAGCTCTAAATGGTATTATCGTTCTCTAAATCTGAGTCCCCAAGTCTTAGGGAGGTTTTTTAAACCCTCAGATATACTGTTATTACCCATTAAGTACATACTACAGTGGCATCTTGTACAAATATGCTTGCTTGGTGCTTGCAAAAGTTGAATATCTACTAACAGGAAACGACATGCTGCCCTGATATTTTGCACTTTTACAAAGTCCATCCTAACAGCTGCTTGTTGTTGAAAAAGAGTTTACCAGGTTTTCGATAGACCTCTGGTACTGGTCGATCTCCCTAAGAGTCTCATTATCTCTCTTCACCTCGTTGACGTACTGAGCCAGGTCCTGACAATACAGACCCACACAGAGAGAAAAACACACATATTATGTTTTGTAAGTCCAGCCTGAAGGAATTTAAATGTGTAAAAAAAAAATTCAAGAACACATTTGTTTGAAAAGAAAATATGATGTGTGTGTTACATTTTGGGGAAATCACCCATTCATTATATGTGCATTTGTTCTGATGCTGCCTTAGATGAGAGGACAAAGTGTGTATGAATATACACAATAATACCCCACGCCATTTCTTTAAATGGACAAATGTGTGTTTGTGTTGTAGTTTCTTTTATTTTTTTGTTTCTTGAGTTAGAAGCGAGCAATCATGTCATCTAAATATTGGTAAATAAAGTGTCTCAGTGCCCATAATGCAAAGTTTTATCATTTTATCACTTTTTCAACCAGTGAGGCATGAAAGATTCATGATTCTGTCTGTGTGTGTGTGTGTGTGTGTGTGTGTGTGTGTGTGTGTGTGTGTGTGTGTGTGTGTGTGTGTGTGTGTGT
>JAVDPK010003104.1:223112-248455 GCA_034780415.1 Cichlasoma orientale | reverse complement strand
GTGTGTGTGTGTGTGTGTGTGTGTGTGTGTGTGTGTGTGTGTGTGTGTGTGTGTGTGTGTGTGTGTGTGTGAATAAAAGTTAAATAAAAGTTGATAGCTGAATGGCACAGGCTGTCTGAAATAATCTGCTGAATCAGCCTGCCTTTGCTAACAGTCGAAAATCACAATGATTACCCACCATTTACCATAAGCACTGCACTTACTTTCATGGCATCAAGAGCAATCTTCAAGTTGCTCTTGTCAGCAGCATCATGAGTGTGTTTGACTAGCTCCTGTTAGAGAGGAAAAGAAAATAAGTGGCAGACTACATCCACTAACAGAACTACCACTGCTCAGGCAGTCACATTCAGCATCACTAGTTGTTGGATTGATTTTAGAGTAACGATCACTTTAAATTGTATGAAGCACAAGATCCGTCCAATACAAGCAATCAAGTCCCTTCATATTCAGAGGACAGCTGTTCAAATGGGATAACATCAGGTAATCAGATAATTATACTCTAAAATTAAAACTAAATGAAGAAAGAGAGATTTTTTTTCTTTGTTTAATTTTCTATATAAAAAAATCATAAAGCTTCTCAGCAAAGAGCGGTGATCTATCAAAGTATAAATATAATATGAAGCAAATGAACTACTTTAATTCTACTTCATGATCTTTCAGAATGAATCATTTTAAACTGAAAAACAGTACTGTGCAAATGTCTTGAGTCACCACTCGTTTTTTGTATTTTGAGGGAAAATGGTGAATAGGTGCAGCAATTAAATAGATGGCTGTAGACCCCTTCCTTACTGATGAAGATTTGAACCAAAAATTTCTCATTTTGATTTATCACTCAATAAGACATATTTCTTAATGACATGGCTTTCAAATACTGTTCATCTGCTGTAGATAGGGTTTAGGCCTCTCACTTCTTCTTTTGTCCTCCACCTGTCCAGTTTCCTCAAATTATTTAAGGACACACTGCACAGCATGCTGAGACTTGCCAAGTTTTAGCTCTTACTTTTTTTTTATATTCACCTAAAGAACTGGGAAGTCATCGCAACAGTGCCTAAATATACAATTTAAAATTGGTTCTTCGCAAAGCTGTTTAACTCAACACTGGTTGAGTTAGGTGCCTTTTTAAAGCTTGAATCATAGGTCAGTGTTAAGTGGCTAGCAAGCACAGGATTGAAAAAGCAGCCAATGTCCAAAGAAAAACTTCAGAAAGCCTGGAGAACTATTACTCAAGGCCACTTTTAAAAATGACAAGAAAGTCTGATTCCTTGAAAGCAAAATTTAAAAAATTGAGGACTTTTTCACTGTATATAAATATCAGTAATGTAAGGGTAATTCATTCCATAATATAGTCATGAAATCCATTACATAAATGCATTTTACAGTGCAAACATTTGACTTGTAACAGAGGACTTCTTCCACCATTAAATACCACTATGCAATTGTTGTGTTATAAATGGGGGACGAATGGGGTTTTACAGTTGTTCTTCAGTTAAAAATATAATTGTTCTGAAATATCAAGGGGAATACCAAATGGCATTTCCCTTTTTAGGTACAGTAAAGAAAACACATATGAATACACCGCATAGCTGACATTCAAATGGTATCAAATGTCAGCAGTTCCAATACAGGAAGAAAAAGCATGTTCAGTCTACATTATCTCGCCAACTCACGCACACACGCACACATGTATTTCTTTAATCACATGGAAGTTATTGCTGAGAGCGCAGCCTGCACAGGGGAATCAATCTGTTAATGAAACCTGTCCGCAGTCTCCCATGGAACACTTTGGTTGCCATCAAAACAACTGTTAAGCAATAAAGAGAGCATGCAACAAATAACCTCCTTCTAGACCACAGTGAATTGTTTCCGCAGCAAATATGACTATGCACTTGAACAGATAACGTGTTCGCTAGCATTGTGCTTCATTTTCTGCTGACATTTTATTTTTAATTCTAGACAGATGCTGCTTGTTAAAAATACATGCTGCCAATACTCTGTTTGCTGTGTGTGTGTTTATCTGCTGCTTGTAGCAGAAAACTGCGTTAGCAAGAGTCAATCATTATTCCAGCATTAGGTATATTATAAAGTATATTATACGTGCTTAATATCAAAAGTGGTGAAATCAGTTTAAGTGTGATTACCTCTGTAATGTTACATAATATGAGACTAACTGCTCAATTATTGCTCAAACTGATGTCGTGTATGGCACAATGCTCTTTCCTCACTGCGCTGTATCCTCTTTCACTTGATTTCTGCCTAGCCACTTCTCTTTACCTTTGTTTCCTTTTTGCCCCCCCCAAAATCATGCAGCTTCTCCTCAGGGGTGTCTGAGAACTCCCAGGATCAACACCATTTACCATGGAGGGCTTTACCTTCCACAACAATTTAGAAAAAGCTCTCCAGGCATAGCGCTCATCTGTACTGCCAGCTGTAGTCTGACCTCTGATTCATAGTGAGCAGGAGAGATGGTGTCATACAATAAATCAGTATGCAGTGAAATTTGTGGGAATCTGAAAGGCTGCATGTCTGGAATTCCAGTACACGAATGAATACTTTATGTACCACAGCCCTGCAAAAGATATGTAACAAAGCTGTATAAATTCTGATGATGATTTTTGATAGATTTTAGATGTTCAGATCATTCTTGGTTAAATAAATTTTGGGTGAATTTATAAATGCAAGTTTATAAAATTAACTAAATAATAACTTAGCCTTTTCTTCTTCTTTTTTTTTTAATGTAAATCTTCTGAGATAATAAAGGGAGATAAAAATGAACCAAAATGAATCAAATTTGTGGAGGATGTCGCCCTCAAGTGGTGAAAGTAGTTGGATCAACTGAAATAGAGTTGACAAAAGCTTTCCGTTTGAGTCTGAAGCAACAGAAACTTGCAACAAATTTTAAAAAATTACTTCTAACATTAAAAAAAAAGAATGTGTGGCGCTAGAAAAAGCAACAACTAAGATCTTGAAATTCTGGATGTTCGTTCCTGCCAGGGTAACAATCAATGAATAAATGCTTCAGTATTTAAAATATTAATAGTGAAAATGTCTTCCAGAAGTCCAAGATAATGTCTTCAAGTGTTGTTTAACTTCAGCCATCAAATTAATGACGTTTCATTGATTATCACAGAATAAGGGGTAAAAAGAAGCATTCATATTTATGACTGGAAGTGGTGAATTTTTTCATTTGACATTTTTGCTTGATTTTCTGATGACTGATTAACTGAGTAATCTCTGCAGCATAAACATCAGTTTTCCACTGGCGCTGCCAAGTGGAATTGTAGGTATATAAAGTACTAAAATGTAGAAACTCAAAGTCGGCTGCTAAAAATAAAAACTCAATAAAATGACACAAAAAGGAAAAAATATCTCAATCAGAAGCTTCAATGGCAGTGTCCGGCGATTCAGCCGATTTAAAAACAATACGGATAAATCGTGAACCTGGATAAAAGCCACACGGGCTTTTCTGTGATATGCGGGTTTGACGCTCCTGCCTTAAAGTGAGTGAGTCGAACGTCTCTACCTGCAAAAGGAGATGGTACTTTAGGACTCGCTGCATTGGGACAACCAGCAGGTCCCTCAGTGTAAACTTCCCATTGTTGGCCCTTTTGGAGCACTCCTGGAACAAAAATACAATAATTGGACAGTATGAGCTGCACTGCATCAATACATGTACAAGTGGCACTTTCATGATACTCAGTAGTAAGAATTCAATCAAGGGACACAAAATAGCTGAAATACCAGAGCTTAAACATAAACTGCTCATCTGCTCACAGCTGTTTTAAGTCAAACTCAAACCTTCAGTTTTTCTGTGAAATTGAGTGTTTCTCATTCTGTTTAAATGAGCAGCCATGGAGCCCAAAACTAATTAAAAAAAAACATGTTATTTAACCTAAATTTGCATAAAATTTTCCCTATTTAATTACATGTTTATTACATGAAATCAGTTATTTTATTTATTCTAGTATAGTATCATTTTCATTAAAGCTGGAGGAAAGGAAACACATAATATATCAATTAAAGATGTGTATGTGTAGTGAAACAAAGTATACACTAGAGGTCACTGAAAGCTTGATCTTTATATGAGTTGTCATTGGACGTTATAGACAGGCTCACATCTTCAGATGTCTCACCTCCAGCTTCAGACGAACATCCTCCTTCTCTTTGCAAATGAGGTCTAAAACAGCAATGGCAATTTCCACTTGACTGCAGTATATCCCATAAATAAGCAATCTATAAGCCAGAGGAATGGAAGTGAGACCATGACAAGTGGTGACTAGGAGGAAAGGGCACTGGGTGTGCACAGAGGCTCAAACACGTTGTTAATAAAGATGTTATCAACAGATTCTCTGACATCTTTACTGCAATATTGAACCAACAAAGAAAGTCGTCCTTCACTTTGCTATGAAAGGATCATTTCTCAAAAAGCAGTCTATATAAGCCACATTTAGTTTCAGTCTGTAAAGACACAGGGCAACACATAGCTGCTTGATATATAATTCAAATGTAAAACTGCAAAGTTTCAGCAGTTAAAATGTGTGGGCTTAAAGAACTATTTTGGTGTAGTGAACTTATAAGACCTTTTGCACAACACTGACAACTTTAATGTAAATTAGGAAGACAAACAGTCAATGAAAATTAAATTGCTACAAAAATCAGCGGCGCTGCAGTGGTATTACACTATCTGTTTTCTGTAAACTCCCACAAAATAAAGTTCAAATCAAATAATTCTGCACCATCTTTTTTTTTTTTTACTTGCAATATGTTCATAACCCCTTGGATACCTCTCTTTGTAGCTGATGAAAATCTGGTAGAGATTTAAGGCATTGTTGTTCAGGATGGAATCCTGCACATCGGCCATAAGGCTCTTGTGAAGTTTTACAAGATCCTGCATCAGACAAAGAAGCCGTCAGTATCTGGACAGAAAAAGTTCTTTCTTTTTTTTTATTTCAAGAGTGAAAACTATTGTCACTTACTGGAATGTTGACAAAAACTTTGTCTATTTCAGTGGCAGAGAAGAATTTCTTCAGTGGGTTCAGGAAATACTGGAGAGAGAAACAATTGAAAACCTAAATGAAACTAAATTCAGCTCCTTGTCTTCACCCATTTTACTGATTTATTGTGCAGCTGGAAACTACAAACAATGTGAAAGTGAATTTGTAAATAACGCTTTACTCATACTGAAACCATTTACACACGTCACATAGGATGTTTGACAGCAAGCAAATTAGGGAATTGACAACTGGGGATTTCCCCCAAATTCCCCCCCCTCAAAAAAAAAACCCAATGTTGTGCTCCATACGCTGTAAAATATAATGATAAAATGATAACAATTAAGCATTTACTGTCAGTCAGATTAAGATTTAGGAATATGACGCAGTCACACCCACCCGTTGTTAGTTCAGGAGAGGAAAAATAAGAGTTCAGTACCTTCTCAATTGACTCCAGCGTCTCTGTATATTTCTCCTCTGTCTGTTTAATCTCTGTAAGGCAGCAACTCCGGATATCAACCTCCACCTGCTTCTAGAAAGACAGATATCTCAGAAAATATTGTTTTAATGTTTGATAGACAAAAAAAAATTTCTTTTTTTAAATTTAAGACTCTATTTTTCTTTACCTGCAGAGCAGAAAGCACAATTTCAAAAGCTACTAAACAGCTGCAGATGAAGCGAATAAACAAATGCAAAAGTGATGATGAAGGTCAGACCGTGCAATGCTTAGAGAACATAGAAAACCCAAGAACTACATCTCAGCTCATAGAGGCCTCAGCTACATTGTTAAAAATTAAGTTAATGAGAGCAAAATTAGAAAACTACTGAACAAGTATGGTTTGTGAGGCCATCTGTCTGACAGGTAAAGCTTGGCCAAAATTGAGTCATGCAAATGTAAAGTATCAAGGCGTTGCAATGGCTCAGTTCGGACCTTAACCTGATTGAAATGCTGTGGTGGGACGTGTGAATAAACAAAGCAAGCTGCAGGAGCAGGGACTGCATAGAGCCCTATGAAAATATTTCTTTTCACATGACTGTATCCTAGTTTAATGTATATCTCTCTTAAGTCATTATATATTAGTGTATGACCAGAGTGTTTTTACACTGCGGAAGCGTGACTCTTATTTAAATAACAAGTCTTGCTAAGTAAAGATGCCGTAATGTTGAATTATGGAGGATTATGTTGTGCCAGGTAAGAAGCTGCACTGAACTTTTAGTAATTAGGATTTTGTGGGTTTTAGTTGAACAACGCCCACCCTCCCGAAGTAAGTATCCGAGAAAGTTAAAGGTATTCAGTGTTGTGTGTGGTGTGTAAGATGTATGTGTGGCGCTGACTCATTGCGGTACCAGTGGGGGATGCTGCTCCGTCCTCATGAGGTCTTCATAGATCTCTCCACCAGCATAGTCATCTTCCAGCCCGTACACCGCGGCATACAAGTCATCCTCGTCCTCAGGAACATTCTCACTATCACACACAAAAATTAACACCACTGAAATTGCTAATTAACAAATACTTTTTGCATTAACAGCAGATGCAGGAAGTGACATCTGTTTGAATTCGATCTGTTATAGACACCAGTGGAACAAAGAAAGAAATAAGTTGATTAAGTCATCATTAATATTTTGGAAAAAAATGATGTACAGAAACAGAAATTGTGACTTGAAATCCTTATGTGCCGTCAGAATAATGCAAAAATTGTATCTGTTCTATACACCTGTGATTACTCTTACTCGTCTCTGTCGATCAATCACATTGTCAGCAGCACCCATCCAGATCCCTGAAGTGGGTGGGTGTGCAAGCACTCAGCAAAAACATGCAGAATTACTCATTCATTTCCTCTGACAGTAACATTGAAACGGTGCCAAGCCTGTTAACAAAACATGTGGGTGTCCATACCCCTGGAGAGCATGGATGATGAGCAGAGCTGGTTCTGCTACTGAGAGAAATAATCACGTTCTATCAACACTAGTAATGGGCCCTCAGAGAGGAGCTTCATACATACTCAATCATGTCTTCCAGATTGTTGTAAATGTCCTCATCTTGCAGGCTCTCCTCTGTTGGAAATGGCCTGGAAATGACAGTAAAGTAGGATGAGATTCAGTATTTAATAGAAAAATTGCTGAGTAATAGCAACATTTGAGTGAAAAACTGTGATCATAAAGTGAAACAGTTGTTAAAGCTTGAAATGAGTGAGCTTTAGCGATAATTGTGCCTGCACTGCGGGTAAGGTGAGATGGAGGAGGTAAGGTAAAAGTGAAAGGGGGGTTCAGGTGGTCAGAGGACCTTTTTTGCATAATGAACTGTTACAATTTACTGGCAACTAGATGACTTACTTGAATCCGGCTTGCTGAGCAACTGTTGTGTGAGAAAGCTTGGACAGGGTGTCCATAACCTGTTGAAACAAGGTGTGACATTAGGTTGCAGAATTTTTAACGAGATAAAAAGAGAGGACTGACAGAGTGTATTAGAGAGGTATTTATGCTTTATAATGCTAATATTATATCAAACTTATTGTTAAAACTCTGATAGATGTGATTTCCTGCTTAAAAGTAATAACAGCTTACCTGTTAACAACACAAATCTAAATAAACATGGATGCTTCACATCATTCAAAACTAATTTATTAATTATAAAAAAAAAATCCAATATTTAAACAAGCTGTCTTTGGGCTTAATAGCAAGCAGCATTGTGTACTTTACTCCAGACAGTTGGACTATCAAACAGATTATGTAGAAACATATATAGAATAAACAGGATAGGGCCAGAACTGAGCCTTGAGGCACACCACAGGCTAACAGAGGACAGAAAATTATCAGAGCAACTGAAAGGCTCCTGTGAGCGAAACAGGAAGAAAGCCAGTCAACAGCTGACTCAGAGGTACCCACCCAAGTTCTAAGACTATCCTCTAAGTCTTTCAATCAGGATACCATGATCAGTTGTGTCAAAGGCAGCTGAGAGATCCAGAAGTACAAGGACTGAATATTCATATGCATTTCTGCGCATTAAAATATAATTTGAAACGTTCAGAAGAGCTGTTCAGTAGAGTGCATCTGCTGAAACCAGTTATGAGAAGTTGAAAGCTGGTTGACCGCCACTTTTTCTAAAATTTTGGAGATAAAAGGTGCGTGTGTGCGTGCGTGCGTGCGTGTGTGAGTGAGAGCGTGAGTGACAGAGAGAGAGAGAGAGAGATAACAATAACTGTTCATCAATCAAAATCCAGGCAATATGTTCAGTTAATTGCGATTTTGATTTGAGGTCATATCGACCAGCCCTACATAACCAAATAACCAATTTTTACAAACAAAGTATGCAGAGGAGCATTGCTGAATGCAGAACATGTCGAACTTGAAGCAGATAAGCTACAGCAGCAAAAGACCACACCGGGTACCACTGTCCACAAAGAATAGGAAACAAAATCAGACAACAGAAGACTGGAAACATGTTGCCTGGTCTAATGAGTCATCCTGCACTGTATCATCAGCTCAGGCTGATGGTGGTGATGTAATGATGTTCGGCACTGAGCATCGTTTAAACACCATAATTCAATTCAATTCAATTCAATTCAATTCAATTTTTCTTTATATATCACCAAATCACAACAACAGTCACCTCAAGGCACTTTATATTGTAAGGTAAAGACCCAACAATAATACAGCAAAAACCCCAACAATCAGACGACCCCCTATGAGCAAGCACTTAGCGACAGTGGGAAGGAAAAACTCCCTTTTAACAGGAAGAAACCTCCTGCTGGATGCTTCCAGTAGGACAACATGTGATGTCACAAATTATTTCAAACTGGTTTCTTGATCATGACATCAAGTTCACTGTGCTAAAATGGCCTAATTTAAGTATAGTAATCAGATCTCAATCCAATAGAGCACCTGTGGGTTGTGCTGGAACCAGGAGATTCACAGTAGCTGTGTAGTGTAGTGTAGCTGGTACATCTACAGCAACTATGTGATGCTATCGTGTCGATATGGACCAAACTCTCTGAGGAATCTGGAGTATGTCATAAAGAATTAAGGAGTACCAAAACAATCTTCTCAGGTCGACACCAAACATTAACGTCAATGTTAACACTGTGTATCCAGTTCTTGAACTTTGATGTTTAATGTTTTCCTTCCTTTCCTAATATCACTGAACTATTGTTAACAGCTGTCATTAATGTGTACATGAGTTACAACTAATTCCTTCACCAAAATAAAGGTCAAGTACCACCAAAATTAATTTAATTAAATTATGTTTTATTCAGAGTACCTCAAACTCACACCATGCGTGACACTTTGTGATGTTCAGCGTAAAGGTGAAATGTGTGTGAGATCTATATAAATGTTGTTACGCTGACACCTCAAGAGGTGCTGGAAGGTTGTATACAGAATTGCATGAAGTCACTTTTAATTTATAACTGAACTGCAGAAATACATGATCACTCTGCACATGACAAAGAAAGCATTACAGATAATGCACTGATGTTCCCCTTTAAAATAGTCAGTCAACGGTAATTATATTAACCCATGTGCAATGATCATATTGATAAAGATGTATCTCGTTTACTAAGAAAACTGATAGGAAAACTAGCAAAACAATGAAAACTGTGAAATGATAATCATAATTATATTTCTTTATGAAGGCCTATAAAATTCAGAGCTCTTGAACACTGATCACCATCTCCTCCACTACGATGCAAGATCATTACAAGATCATTCATTTCCCAAACTTGCTGTGTTAGTGTCGACATACAGTCCTGAAAAGCCTTGCAGTGCTGTCAGAAGACTCTGTAGGAGAAATACTGCAATGCAGTCATGTTCTAATTAGGACAGAAAAGCAAAAATAATTGCCAGTTTCACATCCTAATTTCTCTCTATGACAAAGTT
The DNA here is from genome assembly GCA_034780415.1 of Cichlasoma orientale. Taxonomy (NCBI): domain Eukaryota; kingdom Metazoa; phylum Chordata; class Actinopteri; order Cichliformes; family Cichlidae; genus Cichlasoma; species Cichlasoma orientale. The sequence continues at coordinate 238,592 of JAVDPK010003104.1, read as the reverse complement.
TCCAGTGACAGCACTGCAAAGTTCTCAGTTCAAACATTTTGGATTCACAGGCAGGGTTAAAAAAAGAAAGTTGATTGGGTTAAATGTAACACTCTGTCTATCTTCATATTCTCCCCTTCCTGTGTGAGTAAGTGCTGTGGCTTTGGCGGAACCCAGGTGTGCTTAAAAAGAGCTTTGTTTGTAATATGTAACCAGCTTTAAAAGTGCAAAGGACTTCGCATTTATATCTTATTTACAGCACTCTAAATGTTCTTCCACTGAACAAAGCAAACTACTTGCACTTAAATTCAGGTGCGGTGATGCAGCATAACACCACACAATGCAAACTATCATATTTATCTGTTTTTTATAGTCTATAACTTTTACCTGACAAAGCAATTGAAATAAAGTTGGGCCCTAATGGTCACTGATATGAGGAAATCTTTCAATTGCTGTAATTATTAGTGATATTAGTGATTTCCAGTTTTCTGATATGAAAATAGCAGTAATCATTTTATCTCTGAAGCATTTCTGCAAAATTTTGAGGCCATCGATGTAAATGCAATCCTGCTCTGCACATTACACCCATCATAACTGCTTTAACACTAGCGATAGTAATAGCTACTGAATATAAGACAATGAAAATGCAAAGAAAAAGGTTAAAACAGTTGTTAGAAAGGTTTGATGTAATTTGCTCATGAAAGTAGGAAACTCTCTTGTGAATGTACTAAATAAACAACTGAACTTCAATTCAATTCAGTTCAATTCAGTTTTATTTATATAGCCCCAAATCGTAACAACAGTCACCTCAAGGCGCTTTGAATTGCAAGGTAAAGACCCTACATGTCTACCCTATGCTGGTATACTTAGCGAAGTGTAGATCCTCCCAGGCAGTCTTAAAAAACAAGTTGTTCTCACACCTGACATGTCTGAAGAAACTTAGTTGAAGCTACATGTGACTTGAAAAGCAAAGCCACAAGCTAAGCTGAAGACTAACCTCTTTGGTTGGTGTGGCCTATTTACCATGTCTATCGTAAATCCCCAGAGCACTGTGAAAAAGACAGAAAGCTGTAACACCGGGTAATAAATCAAATGTTCACCACTCTGCAGGTGCAATTCAGTCACTTATGTATGTAACTTAATCTAATTTTAGCAAAAAACATAGAGATGTATTAATGTTGTTTTTAGGTTCCTAAAACAAAATAAAGAGCAAATGCTCTGTTGATTATGCAGCTACTCAGTGTAAGAAGGTTGCAATGTCAATAAGGAGAAACAACCGAGCGCAGTTCACAAAAGCTAATGATTATTTATCATTATTGTTGACACGGAAACGATGATGCTAAATGTGACGATGAAACATTATAGACTTCCATTTTTTAGCAAAATAAGGCGGACCTGTGACACTGTAATGTTTGGGAAGGGGCTGCTCCACAGTTTGTTTAGTCTTTGTTTAGTTTTTAAACCAACATTAATGTGAGTTATACCAGCGTGTGTGATGGTACTAATTGACCATACGGTGATCATTTCTGCATGAAGAAAGAGTTTCAGCTCGGTTAAAGGAAGAGTTTGACATTAATACCACTGTCTATTTTGAATGCTAAATATAAATTTACATCTATCTAAAGGAAGCAAAATCTACCTACAAACATATCTTAATTTCATGTCATAAAATATTACATTTCTTTCAGGGAAATTAATAAATTACTGAACTTTATATTCTTTTTTGTGAAATTCTGGGCTGACACAGAAATTGTTAAAATTATGATTTGTCTGATAGCAGATGCAGGTTCAGATATTTTATTCTAGTAGTTTCTTTTGTTTTTATAGTTATTTGTTCACAATTTTAATGCCAGAAAAGCAAATGCATTATTTTTTTTATAACAAGTAACTGATGTTTTTCAGCTTTTTGTTACACTATTTTTAAAAATTAAGCTGACGCAAAGTTACAACAGATTAATACTGACCACTGAAACTGGTGAATGTTTTCCCATTTTCCAGTAATTACTCTGTTCGAGTCTGTCACTCTGCATGAAATACACAGTGCATTCACCAAGGATTCACCAAAATTTTGTTTTTAGCGCACCAAAACAAAATGAAGTGGAATCAAATTTCTGAGAACACTCTGGTGATTATGCAGCCAAAATTCTACCAACGCACAGCCAGTAGGAAAAAACTGTGCAGTTAACATAAATTTTGATCAAGAAAATTTGAGAATTGTTGAGACCGAAATAATGATGCTTAAGGTGATGCTTTTAATGCTTTATTTTAGTAACATGCGGAAAAACAATGTCTCAGAAGGAGCTAACTTGCTGTGTGTTTATGCTTGTTTAGTTTTTACCTATATTTTCCCTACATTAATGTGAATCATACTGAATAAAGCCATCCGTCTGCATTTTAAACAGTCTGTCTCTATTGTTATGTGTGTGTGATGGTACGAACTGACCATACGGTGATAATCTTTGCATGGATAGGTTGCATTAGGTAAGACGACTGACACTGCTGTCATTTCTGAATGCTAAATATTAGATTGTTTGAAGCGACTTTAATTTACCAACACTTAATTAATTTCATGATTAACCATAACATATTCATTTACAGAAATGAATAAATCGATTAAATTAATATATTTCCTTTTTATTAAATTCCAGCCAGATGTGGACACAGGTTTAAAATAACAATCTGGCTGATAACATATCCAGATATGGATACGCTGATATAGTGCAAAGTTTATGTGTCACAACAGATAAATATTGAATACTGATATTTCTAAATATAATCCTATTAACAACACTGACACTGGCCAAAAATGACATCCCTCACCTAAAAGCCAAAGTGACGTATAGGTACAATAACTTTGAGGTAGGTATGCAGCGAAAATACCAGTAAAAATAGCATGTTTTAACATGTTAATTATTTATAGTGGAAGGGGAATTTTATTGACTCCTTTTTTTAGTCTTTATGTTAAGCCAAACTAACAGGCTGCTAATAATAGTTCTATATTTTATTCACTGATATGTAGGATCAATTATATCATCTTTCTCAGCAAGAAAGCATTAACTTATTTGTTTTGTCAAAATGTTAAGCATGTACACTGAAGGCAGAAATAAACACACTTATTGCATCTCTAAGTTATCTCCCTGGCCTTCAGCCTTCTACATGCAGTCAGTTTGGCTGCCTGCAGTGAAGCTTGTAGTAACTCAGCAGAGGAATGTAGGTTACAGAGCTCTCATTAGATATTCAGTGGACTAATGCTCAGTCCACGGGCAGAGTTGGCACAACTCAACCCCAAGTGGATTACACTGGTTGAGATTTGAGATGTTCCTTTTTTGGATGTTTCTGTAAAATAAAGAAGAGATTGAGCATTTCTTGTTCAGCTGTACAGCCCTTCATGGAGCCAATCCAACCCAACTGCTGAACCTACAGATACCCATATTTATAAATAACGATGAAAAAAGTAATGATGCAGCGCAATCTTTCTCCTGCGGAGGCTTGTTTGTTTGATGGACAACCCTTGAACACGGCTGAGATTATGCAGCCCAGCTTGGATGTAGTGTACATATTTGCAAGCCCTACCTCCCCGTTGGGATTATCGGCAGCCAGATTAACTGGAAGCTTCTTTAGAGCACAAAACACTGAACTGAAAGAAAAGAGAGTCTGTATGGGAAACTGCACGCAAAGCTTGGTTTGTTCTCATAGTTCTCTAACACTTATGGCCACTTTATATTCTACAGATGGAAGAGAATTCAACGTGTAATCACGTATAATACACCTAAATGAAGGAGGTCTGATATGTGGTTCTACTTTACCAAACTAAACTCGTAAAATGTCAATATTATTTAGACACAATAAATATTCTGACAAAATAATTCAATGCAAAAAAGAAAAAAAAAACTAGCTCAATTACACTGCAACAGACTGAAGGCTTATCCAGGGTGTGACCTTTCACCCCATGACAGCTGGAATAAGTTCCAGCCTCTCCAAAACTCTGAAATGGATAAGCAGTTAAGAAGATGGATGGATGGATGGCCCAATCTTGTGTATTTTAGAAATAATAAATCACAAATAAAATACATTCAGCATAGATCAATGCATACTATCCAATAGTAATACATTAAAAAAATATATAATTTCTTCAAGCCCCTAAATGCTTACACAACTCATAATTCTCCCAGGTAAAATTGTGCACTTAACAAAGGAAATGTGGGAAAAGGGCTGCTCAGAGAAAGAGTGCTTTCCATAACAGAGTTAAATCAGGCTCCTGTGCTGCAAGCGACAGTCCGCTGAGTGCCTGGACACAGCACACTACAAACCCACTGACCTGGTAACGCTGTGTACACACACTGAAAACAGCTCCCACAATAACACAGCAATAAAAAGAAGTCAGCCAATCCCTTCAGAAAGCTCCATAAAAATGTAAGACCGGGCAATGGCCAGACAAACACCGAATGCTTTCGAACTCACACACACAGAACAAACACACACACTAATACTCCATCAGTGGTAAAGAAATCATACCTCTAGGAGACCCTATTTCAAAAGGACTTTTATTTTAAAAATGTGAGAGTTTGGCAGGATTTATAGAAAGATTACAACAACAAAAAAAAGCATGCCAGGTGTAGCATCTTTCACAACACGAGGTGTCTGCCCTCACAATAATGTAATGACCACGGCTGGTGATTTCTGGGAAACTTTGCAAAGTTATTTTTACTTTGTGTTTGTTTGTAGTTTGCAAAAGCATCACAACTACATGGACTTGTGGTTTTGTTTGACAATGCTATGGCCTCAAAATTTTCAAGCTTTATTTTGCAAATTACTGTTAATTAATTGTTCTTCAATTCTTTCTCATTTTTCCCCCAGAAATGAGACATTACACATAATTTTCTTTTTAGATTTCACTGTGATATTTTTTCTTGATGCATAATGTATGAGGAGTTTGGACAAAACAAATTATAACAGTTTTGGTGGTTGTTTCACCTATTTTGATCTACTATTTCTATCAAATATCTGAACAATGGAGAAAAACTGCAAACTGCTGTACTGACTGGACAATCTGCACAATTATTGTCACCAATTCAACTGTAATAGTGTGTAACATGTAATGTATTCACTCAAACTGAGTTCCCTTTTGATTGTTTTGTGCAGTCTTTTATAAATTAATGCAATCAAAGGAGAACAGAATATGATGATACATGAAATCACTGGACTGTTTCATAGTGCAATATTAGAAAATTACAATGACAGAAATGGGTGTTACCTTTCCAAAGTCCCGGACATCGAAGAGATCAAAGGCTTCAAATAAGTCACTTTTTTTCATCCCAAATGCATCACAGCAAGAAGCCAGAAATGTCCGAATGTTTTTCAAGCACAGGAACTGCAAAGTGCAAAAACAGATTGCTTATTAAATTGTCCTGTTCTGGGAACGACAACAATATGTGTTCACCCAAATTACACATTAAAATGTTCTTCTTACTGGTTTATGTCAAAGACGGTATATACGTATTTCTAAACATAAAATATATCTATTATTAACCAAAAAAAAGTTGTTGTTTTTTTTTTGTCAGTCTATCACGACCTAAGCCCGACATAAATTACAACTGCCGAGTTGTATATAAAACAAATTTACTTGGAATTATTTTAAAGAATCAGTTCTTATGATCTGCGATTGTTGTTGACACTGTTTGTGGTTTTTCCTAGAAAAAGAGTGGCGCTGCTTCTTAAAACACCTGTTGTTGTTAATTTTTTTTTTACTTTTTGTGAGCAGCGGAGTTAAATGTCATCTAGACAGCCTATCTCAAAAACTGAGTCAAATAAAAACAAAACTGCCTTCATGAATATATACCACAATAACATGAAAAGAACACTTTCCATATAAAAGCAAACCTTTAAACTTTTTTTTTATTTTAGCCTACATCAAGTATTAATTACAGCATAATTAAAGCACCAAGAATTTAAAGTCACTTTTCTAAAAGCAAAGGTAAACTACAGATCATACAAACAGAAAGTGAAAAATGAAAGTTTTATAGTGTGAAATGAAACCACCAACTAGGTCCTCTGTTGGTGTCGCTTCCTACTAGGATCTATGTCTCAGTGGGAAGATTTCAGTCAACACAAACAATGGACATAAAGTTCTGGTTTACTGGTTTTCTGGTTTAGGGTCCAACTCTCTGTTGAGTTTGGGCTACTTCAGTTAAAGAAGTCTCTTACTTATGTAGCACTGCATGAAAGCCATAAACATCTGTCCCAGTTAATCTGTCCTTTCGAGCACATTGTTAAGCAGTGACTAAAATAGAAACTGAATATGTAGTCATTTAAGCCGAGCTGTAAGAAAATTCTTGAGAACAGATAGGCTTCTTTTTATCACATCAGCTCATCGTGGAGACGCCTGTAATCACTCCACCACCCCTGGGGGCCCTGTTTGTCTACGGAGGAAGTGCGCGAACATGATGACTTTGCGCCACCAACAGCCTCATACTTCTGAATACAGTCACAGCTCTGGAGCACATTCTTTAGTTTTAGAGTTAGACCCAGCATCTTTAGCTCCACAAGTGAAATAACACCGTTTGAGTTTATTATTTTGGATTTTCATTTTGCAATTGAGAGATGTGGTCAGTTTGTGGTTTGTTTAGCCAGATTTATTTTACTTTTAACTTTAAACTGGACTGGCTTAAGAAGCTTTTAATTTTTGTAATTTTGAGAATTGTTTATTGCCTTATATGAGCTCATGCATATTCCAATTCAAGACTAAACCTTTATTTTCCTGATTAAACTATAAAGCAAATAATAAGAAAAGCAGAGAAGATATGTAGTGCATATTCATTCATGATTGATACACTGAGATTTGCTATTTGAATTAATACCCAAGCCCAATATACAATATGGGTGTTGGGTGAATTTTCATAAGTGTACACGTCAGTCTTGTTCTCCAGTCCATTATCTTACGCCCTTGTTTCCATTTCCTAGATCGTGCATCAGTAAATCACAATAAAAGAGTAATTTAAAATATGAAGCCCACTGACACACATGGCTTTTGGAAGCATAGTCAGATGGCCTACAGCTGCAGGCTATTTCTATTCATTGTTTGGCCTATTATGCCCTGGGTTTGCTTTGACTGTCTTTTAAGAAGATAAAAGACAAGTACATGGGCACTGACGGAGCACATACTGCAGACATCAAGGTTTGTGAGGCGGAGTGCAATCACTGGTGCGTGTTTATCACTGCAAAAACCATATCACCATGATGATTATATCATAGTGATCTGTCTCTGCTATCGACAACTCATTTCAATCCATAGAAACTGTTCAATATTTACTTTCAAAAATCTAACTAATCTAACCCATTATTACACCGATTTACATGAAAATGTCTTTGTGTGTGCTTCACATAACGGCCTCTTTTTTTTTTTGGTGTATTATTAACAGTTTCTTTGATTTTAATCATTCGTTATGCTTTCAAGAAGCTGCATAAAGATCTAATCACCTGCCTAAGTATCCTGGCGCACAGGAAGTGCTGCTGTTACAGTGACGTATCAAAATTGCAAGTATATCGGTAACCACAAAAAACTTTAAACATATTTGTATGCACATGTGGTATCATATCAAAGAAGATGATTTTTACAATATTAAATTATTAGATTTTGTTTTATTTTATTTTATTTTTTTCGAGGGGGTGGGGTCTCCATGAGCATCCTGGCCAAGACGGTGATTTTTAGTCACATGTTTAGTGCATAAAATTTAAATAGAAATGTGCATTTATTGACAAATCACAAGTCTTCTAATGGCTTATTACACATGTGAGCATCGAACTATTTACAAGCAAACAGCAAGCTGCTGCACAAATTGTAGAGTTTTCTAACTAATGGGTGGATCAAAGACAGGATTTTATCAGGCCTCTCCAGAGGGAGCTGAAGGGTTACTGCATGGGTAAGGAAAAGTCCATTTGGACGATTTCTTAGGGTTTCACAGGCTAAGGAAGTTTCAAGCAAGCTAAGGAACTTTCAACACTCTTTCTTATTCATATAAGGTACACACATAAGGCTTCCAACTGATGAAACAGTGCTAAAAGAAAAAAAAGAAGAAGAAAAGAAAAAAGAAAGACTAAATCAGGACACAGCAAGAATTATCATATTCAAGAAAAAATAAATGAGAGAAGACATCTGTCAGAGGCCACTCCATGGCTTTAGTGACACTTATCTATTTGACTCAGTGCCAAATAAGAGAGGACTCAAATATAAGACTGTGTGTGACAGATGGAAATGATATAAAGCTCGCCTTAAGCTGCAAATCCTTAGAATTTAGGGGTTTATTTTGAAATTATGGAATAATTTAAAGGGAAAATCTCACTTAAACCTGCATCAAACCTGTAAAAATACTGGACTATGCTGGACTAGTACCCCAATTATCGCAGTTCCTTCCAGGCAAAACAACAAAAAACCTATAACGCACTAATATATTGGCTGCTATGTTTCTTGGATGTATTTAGAAACCTTATGTGGAATTGCTGTAGCTTTATCGAAGTCATTTATGATAAGTAGCTGCCAACATGTGGCATACAAGTTCACTTGTACACATATTTTACACATATTTGATTAAATGTCCCCTTCCACCAGCAGAACTAATTTGCCTCTTGAGCAAATAAACTTAAGACTCATTTTCCCGGACTCCTGTTGACATCTAACACTGCCTATGGCATGTTAGTTTCATGATATTTTTGCAGTTCTTCTCAGGCTAAGAAGTTGCTCAGAAAGCAGCGCATAAATGATGGACGTACCTGTGACATTTGTGGCCTGAGATTGATCTCCTTCAGGTTGATAGTGTGGGGTCTTAGGTTGTTGAGCAGCTGGCACAGCAGCACCCCGTCCCGCAGGGTTTGCGCCAGGTCGAACACCTGCGCCGTGTCCGCAGTTACCCGGTGGTTCGCAGGCAGCACGTTGCAGCTGATCAGCCACATCGCGCATTGCCTCCAGTACTCCATGTCGACGGAGAACGGAATAAACCGCAGGTCGATGCCAAATTTAAAAACTTTGCCCGTATATTAAGTCTGTGCACGGCATAAAGAAGAAGTTGCGCCCTGAGCCATCCGCTCGTCTCTCCAATCTCCAGCATCGCCTCTGGAGGACAGACGAGCTGCAGCAACTTATGAAAGCTGCATACAGATGGGGGTGGCTGTTCTGAAACCCCCTCTGTTTGAGTGAACTTCCTCTTCCTTATTTTGTGATCTTTCTGCTTAGGTCGTCCTAACTCCCATTAGAATTTTTGTTTGTTTCTTTTCTTAAATATATCCACTTACTTTTGAAATAAGTTATGTGTAGAATTTAGTGAAACAAGTTCTGGAAAATCACATCTTTGTACGGCTTCTGTGCTTTTAACACATGAAAAGGTGTTTAATCATATGTCTGAGGCTGATTTGTGAAAGGATTTGACTTTTTTTTAAAAAAACTTTAGTCTCTCTACTACATTTGTGGGCAACGGGGGGAAGTATTTACTGGTAGGGCTGTTGGTTTCTTTGTATTTGTGGCACAAAAAGTTCTTAGACCTTAAAAGTCAGCCATGATCATTTTTTTGTAATGTTGAATTTAAAACATCCCAGTATCCATTCAACACCTTATAAGTTTTTGCATCTCTGTATGTGGAGTGAAGTGAATAACTGAAGCAATGACCCAGCATGGCTCAGTTTAAAAAGCAGTACAAAAATATGATGTTGGCAAGGCAGAGGGAAGATGCAGGGCTTTGGACGGGTGTTCTCACCCATTATTGTTTTGTGTATACATGCATGTGTGCACATGTATGTATATGTGCATGTGTGTGTGTATGTGTATAAATGTGTATATCTCTTGGCAAGTTACTGAGGTTACAAAACCAAATATATGCAAGAAATTGTAAAGAAGGATTTATGATAGGTAGAGCATAGACAGGAAGAAAATGATGATTACTAGTTACTAAATAGTGTGGGGTTAAAGAAGCGTATGCTTCTTGTGTCTTCTTTTAGAACTTGTCTATTATGAGGATTATTATTATTTCTTTGATTTTGTTTTGTTTGTGCTTTTTTCTTTGTTGTTGTATTATTTAGCATATTCAAAATAAATAGCATATTCAAAAAAGCCACAGTAACAATAAATGTTGTCTAGGTCCTGTGCATTGATATAGGCAGCTCTATAAGAAAACATGGCTTCCATTCATCAAAGTAATTTGTAGGAAATTGGCCAGATCTCAATAAGCATTTATCAAGGATTGTGATATATGTCTTCATACTGTAATAATAATAGAGTATTTTACTCCAGCCTATAGCAGGCCTTAGTAATGCATAAACATTCTTCAAAACCTTGTGAACTACAACCTACTCGCCACAATGCGTCATTTTATGTCGATTTTTTTTAGCAGGAACTTTGTGGAGACATATCATGCCCTAAAGTGAAAATGCACAAACTTAAAAAGTCACAATCAGGCACATGGTGGCACTATAAAAGTTCTCCCAACCGCAAGACTTGGAAATTAAAAGCCACCATGATGGATTTAACCTAATTTGCATTATGTAAAAAATTTAATATGAATACAGTGCAACATACACTCAACTTGTGTCATATTCCAGCCTCTTCTCAAAGAAGCAATGTGAGATTCTCCAAAGGAGAATCTCACATTGCGTGTTGTAGAAGAGATTCTGCCTGTTTCCCAGTGGTCTCAGAAACTACAGGTTTAAAAATAGTATTGATGTTGTTTTTAACGCGTATAGTCTTGTTCATTATTATTATTATTGTTATTATTTATTTTTATTTTTATTTATTTATTTATTTATTTATTTATTTATTTATTTTAATTATGGTGGTGGTTTATCCCTTGCGTATAAAACTTCCGGTAAAAAAAAAAAACAAACGAGCACGAAACCGGAAATGTAACTACAAAAAAAAAAAAAAAAAAAAAAAAAAAGAAAAAAGCTGAACCGTCAAAACATAAACAGAGCAGGCAATTTTATGTGCACGCAGCTAGCTCGCATTATAGTCTGACTTTTACAAAAAGCTTTATGCACGCATTCCTAATGTCGTGTGTTTTTCGTCTGAGAGTTCCTAGTCGAGGCACTTAGCTCATTTGCTAAGTAGCGAGGTGGAGCAAATAAATCTGCAATAAAGATTAAGACTAAACTAAGAAGTACGCCTCGTCGGGCCTTCGACTACAGGTAACGCTAGCTATGCTAGTTAGCGAGTATAAGCAGTGCTAGCCGCTTGTTTGCGTTTTGACTAGTAGCTGATTAGTTGTGTAGCACAACTTAGACAACTGTGTTTTAGTTTCGATGTTTGTTAGCCCCAAGTTTGCTAGGTAGCATTAGCCTACGGTAATAAGTGAGGTAGTCGAGCAGGTCTTGTTTTACACAGGACAATGCACAGTTAAATGTCACAAAGCAAAACAGGCCCGTGATTCGGTTAACAAGCGAATTGGTTTGTATATAGCGTTACATGCAGCGGTGCATAGCGTGTAAAATTATTGCATTTGAAAGCTACGAGGCTAACAGGTAACTTGTACCCTACGGCAAATAGTGTTAAGTCGGTATTTGACAAGAGCTTATCAAATGAAAGCTGTGGCGTCGGCTCGTACATTGCATACGACCGGTCCACTCCTATTTTAAGAACTTGACAGTTCATCGTTAATGTTGTTTTTATGTGTGACACTCAAAGGTTCTCCGTCGGGTCGACGCAGGACATAGCAGATACAATGGCTGAGGCTGACGGCAAATCCACAGTGCTTAACGGTAAAATAAGTCAATATACACTGATTACAACAGGGCAAGGTGTCATACTCCACAGTCAAAGTTCATCAGAGAAAATATTTGGTCTTACTAGGTGGCTCTGAAGAAAAGGAGCCTGGAGAAGACCAGCATAAGGAGGGGGATGCCTCTGGAAGCAAAGAGGGACAAACGCAGTCTTCCTCGCAAGATGGTAACTCTTCTCTTGTAGTTCAATAGTACGGTGGAAACTTTTGATGTCATAATGATTTTTTTTGCTGCCATATATAACAACATTTGCACATGTCTTTTTTATATATTTTATTTTGATTGTTATTGACTCTCCCTATGAGATAGTGTTGCTTTAACCTTATTTTGGCCTTGCCTATTTCTGTAGCTCCCAAAGAAACAGCAGAAGCATCTGGAGACAAATCCATGCCAGATGCAGAAGGAGAGACAGGGATAAACAGAGAGGGAGAAGAGGATGAAGACACAGACAGCATGGATGGCAGCGGCCTCTACTCCTTGACTGAGGATGGTGAAAGGGAGAGTGAGGGCGGGAGACGAGAGAAGGCCAAAGAAAAAGATGGTGGGAAAAGGGTAGCTAGAAAGAGGAACAGACCTGGTGGCGGCACCAACCACTCCTCCAGTTCAGATGATGACGACGACGATGAGGATGATGAAGAAGAACAGAAAGATGATGACGACGACGACGACGATGATGATGAGGCTATGGAGGCATGGCTGGGGGCAGAGCTCCGTGACCTGCGTGGCCCTGTGTGGCGGGCGGTACCCTCACTGCGCTCCAGAGAGATCGGCAGGGACTCAGACCAGTTTGTGAGGCGTGTGTGTGGGGCCCGTGGCCTTGTGCAGAGACTGGAGCTCCAGGGCCGCTTAGAGAGGCATACAGGCTGTGTCAACACATTGCACTTCAACCCTTCGGGCACACGCTTGGCATCAGGCAGCGATGACCTGCGTGTTGTGATCTGGGACTGGGCCATCCGCCGTGCAGAACTGGAGTTTGACAGTGGGCACAAGAGCAATGTCTTTCAGGTAAAAGAAAAAAAAAATAGTGTTCCAACAGAGGATTAGGTTTATTGTTAGTTACTCCTTTGGTTATTTTTTTTTCCATTTTTTAAATGGAAATGAGTTAAAGTATTATTTACAGCCGAGGGAAAAAAAACTACATTTTTATATTATAAAAATTGTAGTTGACTTGAAGAGTTCATAAAATAATGTTTAAATTGTTGAATAGATGTTTGATATTCTCTTCAAGTATTTGATTGTTTCAGGTGTTGAGAGAAAATTGGCAGATTTCGGGGTTAAAGATGAGCTCTAAATTGCTATTTAATTATTTCTTATTTTTATTATTTCATAATAATGTGTTCTAAATATAAAAACTTACAAGAGCGAATGAAATGACTGATTCATAACTACAATTTAATGACATTAAATTGTGATTTATAAATGTTTTACTGGTCTCCTCGTGCCTTTAATTTAGGCAAAGTTCCTGCCTCACAGTGGAGACTCTACCTTGGCCATGTGTGCTCGTGATGGTCAGATCAGAGTGGCTGAGCTCTCTGCCACGCAGCGCTGCAAGAATACAAAGCGGGTAGCACAGCATAAAGGGGCTGCACACAAGGTGGGTGTGAGGGGAAGATTTTTGTGCAGAGGTTTTTAAGACTCTGACAGCCAGATAAACTAGTGTCATCAGTTTGTTTTTTGTCTTTTTTAGCTGGCCCTTGAGCCAGACTCACCTTGCTCCTTTCTGTCAGCTGGAGAGGATGCCGTTGTGTTTGGTATTGACCTTCGTCTAGACCGTCCAGCCAAGTAAGCTTCACCATGCTTAGCATTTAGCTAGTGTTAGCACAGAGTTAGACTTACTGTAGATTTCCAAAAGTGTCTGTCTTGTTCACCATGTGAGCAAAAAACATAAGCAGGCATTATCATGTTTGGAGCTGATGGTGATGGTGGATATTTTAGTGGACATTCAAAGTGTTAATGTAGCTAATGTCATCTAGGCCATACTTTGCTATATTTCTATGCAGCCACCATGTATTCTTGCCTTTCCAGTGTTGTTGAACTTCCAGTTGCAAACAAAATCCCTTTTAGCCACTGCAGTTTCCATCTTGGCTGCCGTACAATATCGTACATTTTGAGGCTATTTGAAGGTAATACTTGTTTTCTTTTGTGTCTCCTTGTATCTTTGTGGCAGTAAACTGGTGGTTGTAAAGGAGGGTGACAAAAAAGTGGGGCTGTATACCATCTTTGTCAACCCAGCAAAGACACACCACTTTGCTGTTGGTGGGAGAGATCAGTATGTCAGGTATGAACGAGGCTGTAGTAAAAGGGTGTTTTTATTTTGTTTTTTCACGCTAAAGATGCATTATCATAGTGGTATGATAACATCTCACCACTTAGATGTTACTCTTTGATTATTTTTGTCTTCTCACAATATCTTTTTCTCACTTTCTTTAGGATCTATGACCAGAGGAAGATTAATGAAAATGATAACAACGGTGTACTGAAAAAGTTTTGTCCTTCACATCTGGTATCCAGTGAGTCTAAAACCAACATAACCTGCCTTGTTTACAGTCACGATGGCACAGGTAACTTTAAAAAAATAAAAAAAAAAACTTTTCTCATTCTGTTATGAACATGTTTAGAAGTATTTCCTGAAAAAAGGGATGTAGACACTTCATGTTTCCTTGAGTCAGTTTTTTTTTTTTTCTTTCAATACCCATCCCTTTTTGTGTGATGTGATGCAACCACTGTGCAATCTCAGTGACGCTCAAATAGAACTAGGACTTAACTCACTGACTAAAATTCTAGGATGATGATTCTTATGAAATCCATTTCTTTGTAAAACATCAATAAGGTGAGAAAAGGCATCAATTGCATAAATTAATCAGGTTTTTGGCTTGGTTTGTCTTAATGATCTGTGTATAGTCAAAAGTCATAAACAGCTTCTGCCTTTATTGCATTAAAGGAAATTAAGCAAATGGTTGTTTAACATTCTTTGTGTGTCCAGAGCTCCTGGCTAGTTACAATGATGAAGACATCTACTTGTTTGACTCCAACCACAGTGATGGGGCAGACTATCTCAGGAGATACAAGGGACATCGCAATAATGCCACAGGTACTACATTTAGTCCCCCAGTTACATGACTAAGGCATTGCCTATTTCATCTTACCACATTGTTCGAAAGACATATTATGTGATCACCCATGGCAGGCAGGTGGCCGGCGTCCATTGAAGAGTGTGCTCAATCCACAATATTCCTGACTTCGACCCATTACCCATAATTCACAGTGGAAGCCGGTTGTTTATTTCCGCTTGCGCTGTTTTTTTTTTTTTACATTGCGGGGCTACACACTTGCTGTTCATTTAAACATTTTTACACTGCAGTTTCTTTTACCTGGTGTAATGCATTGCAAGGATGTTTTAAAAAAGCAGTGAGGACAGTTCAGTAACAGTGCCTCACCCATCACTTGTCACTGACTGGGTAGATGACATGAAATTATGGCCCGAAGTCAGCTACATTGATTTTATCAATTAGCTTGTTTTTTCTAAAGATTTTGATGGCGGGGAATTACGTAATTATAAGAGCACCGAGGCGTATAATTACCTTCAAATCAATAAAATCGGTAAAGTAATGCTGATCAAACAAGGTAACTTTATTTCCTTTAAAGCAGCTGTAAAGCTGAGACAGAGCATTAGCCAAGCTAAGCACTTAGCATCGGTCATGCTAAGGGAAAGTAGAGTGGTGGAGACAGTCAGCTGTTCCTGTA
>JAVDPK010003104.1:183005-220856 GCA_034780415.1 Cichlasoma orientale | reverse complement strand
CCCGCCCCCCCCGCCCCCCCCCCCCCCCCCCCCCCCCCCCCCCCACGGAGGCGTCCCCAGGCCAGCCGAGACATATAATTCCTCCAGCGTGTCCTGGGTCTAACACTCGGGGCCTTCTCCTGGTAGGACATGCCTGGAACACCTCACCCAAGAGGCACCCAGGAGGCATTCTAGTCAGATACCCGAACCATCTCAACTGGCTCCTTTCGATGTGGAAGAGTAGCGGCTCTACTCTGAGCCCCTGTCGAATGACTGCACTCTTCAGTCTGTCTGTAAGGAAGAGGCCAGACACTCTTCGGAGGAAGCTTGTTTCCGGCGCTTGTATTCGCAATCTCATTCTTTCCGTCACTACCAAAAGCTCGTGAGCATAGGTGAGGGTAGGAACGTAGACTGACCAGTAAATCGACAGCTTCACTTTATATTTGCTTTGTATTTAACAGTATGTATTAAAATGACAGTTTGTTTGTCATGTCACCTTGAAAAGTTCCATCACACGATGCGACTGTTACCGCCCCCACTAGACACATAGATCATGAAATCTGACTTCATCAAACAACCAAAGGTGAAAAAAAAATAGTTTTAAATCAGTAGTCCACAGAAATGGACTACTGGACCGTGTAAGTTTCATCACAAATGGCTTGAGAATAACAAAACAGTTAATTTTGGTGGCTAAATACTAAATGTGGTTCTAAATTTAATTTAAAATGGCACTTTAAAGGTGTTAAATGTTATTTCCTTAGGCCTGTAGGCACCTTTTTGCACCAGGCAGATGTTAGTTAAGATTATATGCTCTCTATACCACATGTTCACACTTGTTTGTGAAGGTGATGAAGAAAAACAAGCGGGAGCGTGATGAGGACAGTGTACGCCATGGCGACCAGTATGACACCCAGCTGTTATGGTTCCTGATGAGACACATGCGAAACAGACGACCTGCAAGGGTGAGATCTTTGACTATACAAGTTCAACAACAAAAAGTTGTCTTTTTTGGGGGGGACATGTGATTGGACAGGAAAGATCTAACCTAAAGAGTTATTAAAAGTGTTTTATAGCTAAGTGATTTTGTAATACAGCAAAACTCCTACGCAATGTCTGTGAAAAATTGTTTATTTTGGAAGAAAATCTGAAAAAGTAACAATCCAGCATGTTTAAAATGTTTCAGTTTTTTGACAGAAACATGTTTGCATATGACTGATTTAACTATCTCATTGCTACTTTTCTGTCTCAATCCAGGCCCGCCGTGAGGGTGCAGATCCAGACACAGATGATTCTTGGAGCTCTCCAGACTCCTCAGATGAAGAAGATGGAGGTCCAGATCACGTCCAGTGCATGTCATCATGAGCCACATACAGTCATACACAGAGACACACACACATGCATACACATACATAAACACACTTTATTGCCCTT
Organism: Cichlasoma orientale; assembly: GCA_034780415.1. NCBI lineage: Eukaryota > Metazoa > Chordata > Actinopteri > Cichliformes > Cichlidae > Cichlasoma > Cichlasoma orientale. Next base: position 219,446 of record JAVDPK010003104.1, on the reverse strand, counting down.
GAATTGATGTACATAGGCAAGCACTATTGACACACTGGCACATTCAAACACTGACAAGCCACAGAATTTTTTTTAACACACAAACACAGATAAACACACATTTACTTAAACATACTGTTGAAGCAGAGTGATAGTGACAGAGATGCTTAACGCCTGGTTTCTCAGCAGTTACGAGTGTGCATATGGCAACTACAGACACAGTTCTTTTTTCTTTTTTTTGGAGAATTGTTCAAAGAAGTTAGTAACTGCTTTCACACCCCTATAAACCACTTGGAGGCCCTTGGTTGTCCATACATCAATTAAATGCTCTGTCTAGTCCAAGAATGATGTACTGTGTGTGTATATGGCAACATGTACCTCCAACTTTAGGTAACCTGTAGTAAGTTATACGTCACCAGCACACAATCCCCTTTCTCTTAGTAACACACCTCTTGCTTTTGACCTTCTTGTGCTGAGGAGAGGTTTATACACTCAAGCCATCCCCTAAATGTGACTTCCTTTAAGATTTGAACTTTGAGAGGGAGAGCCCAGTGGCCCCCACTCCCAGTCTCTTACTGATTATTTGGCTGTTAGCTTAAGCCGTTGATTGCATCTATCACTCGTTTGCTCCCAGAGAACTACTAACTCTCTATATGCTGCATTATCCTACATGCTGCCCTCCGCCACTCCCTCCTTCCCTCCTTCCATCATCTACCCCCATCACTACTGAGTGCACTTTGAATCAGGGATGCTTTAGTTTGAGACACAGACAAAATGTGCACTGAGTGTGTGATAGGAAAATCCACCGATTGGATTTTTTTTTTTTGTCTTTTGAGACGGGGGTATTTTGCACTTATGTGTTTCATGACTGAGGACAGGTGGCTTCCTTTGTTTTGACCAGCCTTTTCTCACCTTTTTCTTCCTCTTCCTCCCTCAGTCTCTATTCAGTTCACCTCTCAATGAATGCAGAAATTGAGAGGTAGGAAGTGTGTTCAGTATGTGTCTAGGAAATAAGGACTGATTTGGGGTTCTGTTGGGGAATTTGTCATTTTAAAGAGCCAGAGCGGACCTGGATCAATCACAGTTGAAACACTGCCTGAGAGCCAATTGAGATTGGAGTGACAAAGGGCTGCAGATGTTTATGTGATTTGTTACAGAAATTTGGAAATTAATTTATTCGTTTTCTTGCCATGAGTTTTGAATGAGGGAGAAATGGCTGGCCTGGTTCAGTCCACAACACGTTTAGAGCTCACTATTTGTCACATTTTATTTTGTTTAAGCCATAAAAAAATCTCAATTTTTACAGAAAATAATGGAGAGTAATGAGAATAAGCTCCAGGAGGTTTTCTGGGCATTGAGGTTTGGATTAAACAGATGACATAAAGTGTTATAAGTTAGTGCTTACTAGTTGATATGATTATCTTTGGGCAGACCCAGCCTAGCCATATCCCCGTGTTGAATCCCCTTTGTATAAAACTATGCCTTCTGGTGTTAGCTTCACATTTAGTATATTTAACAACCCTGAGAAATGTATCATCTAGCTTTCAGCAGCAAGAACAAAGTTTAAAAATGGATTCAAATTTTTTTTTTTTTTTTTTATAGAGAAACACTTGAGCCAGGTCGGGTGTTTGGAGCCAGAGCATCACTTTTGTCTCTGTGCTGTGTTAACAATGGCTCAAAGATGAGGATGGGGGGGAGCAGCAGGGTCAATATGCTTGCCAGTCATTTGTTGTGTGAGAGCGATAAAAGTCCAGCTTTTCTCATTTTCTATGAGAACTGTAGTTAGTTGAATTTATATGTACATATATAAATATATATTAAAACTGTAAAAAAAAAAAAAAAAGACTTTAGCAAATGCTGTTTGACTTCAAAAAAAAAGAAAAAAAATGTCAAAACATTTGATTGGTATTGATCCAGAGGTTTATATTCTATATGAGGACAAAATACTTTTAAAATCTAGAGGAAAACAAAATGTCTTGACATGACCATTTTCTTTGATTACTTTTCCCCCTCCTCATACGATATCTGTTATGAACAGAACCACTGTCATTTCAAGTATTGACATTTTTCTTTTTCTTCTTCGCAGAAAAACAAAAAGCAGTGTTTCCTTTGTAGATCTTAATCCATGATTTGAGACAGTTCTATCCAGATTTTCCCACTGGCTATTTTGGGCATCTTGTATACATATTAAGGCTTTTGATGAACAGTTTTTTTTCCACCACTGCCTAATATTGCGTTCTACCAGTTCAGTTGGAAATATGTACGATTTGTGCAATAAACAAAGACAGTGCTCTTGATGTTGTCATTTTATGGTCTCATTCTGTTGCATTTGTTAAAACACAATGTATGAGAGAATTCATTTACTGGTTTGTGTTACTGGCTGTAACTGGTCCTATTCTTTGTGTACATTTTGTCAGCAGTTTTGCTGGATGCCACTGACCTGCATCAGTATGGCTTTTTGAAAGTACTGCCTTTAGACTGATGCATGTACATGTTCATTGCTAAAGTTTGGTATTTGTTTAAGATGTGCTCATCCCCTTCGGTGATATTTTGGGGAAATATTTTTGAAAAGGGCACCAATAAAATCCAACAGTCTAAAACATTCTGACTTTGAATCCCATGTTCAGGCAAAAACCTCTGTAGCTCCGTAGATTTGGAAAGGGTGCTAAAGTGGAAACATGCAATTGAATATTGCTTAATTACTGACACTGAACTTAAAGGTAAAATCAGTAGATTGACCTTTTAAATATGAGTATTGTTGCCACATACCAAGGATTGATTACTCGTGTCAGAGTTGGCATTCGAAGGAAAAAAAGATAGTTATGGCAGATTTGACTTGTCATCTAAAAGCATCTGGAGTGATAAGAGTTATACATATTACAGAGCATTTTAAGTCAATTCACCGTGTGGAGGAAACTTTGGAAGTTTATATTCAATATTCAAAAGTGAATAGTTATTAGATATGGTGTTTGAACAGAAAAAACAACTTGGCACTGTTTTTATGTGTGTATGTGTATATATATATAGTGTGTGTGTGTGTGTGTGTATATATATATATATATATATATATATATATATCACAGTCAAGTCTTTTCTGTTGCAAAAAGTTGTTCCACATTCCAAATCAAGCACAGTGGCTTAAAATTGAGTGTTTGGGTAAAATAAACACTTATTTATCAGGCAGGGTTAAAACGACGTTTTTCTGACCCGTCAGTGACATGTTTTCGCGGTTGTCGTACTTGGATAGAGTATTCTGGGCTGGCGTTGTACGATACCGGGAGCGGTGCGTTCAAGTACAAGAGGAAGGGTAGGAATTTTTAAAACACTCAGCAAATATTTAAATGCGTTTTTGCGGCTTATGTTGGGTCAGTCGGGGGGTGGGCCAGTCAAAGGGGGTCCGCGGGCCGGATGTGGCCGCCTGGCCGCTAATTGAATAGCCCTGTACTATGCTGTTAGATGCAATTGTTTAACAGCTTGTTAATGCGAATATGTAATAAGCCAAACACATGGCAGCAACTCAATGCATGTAGACATGGTTGAGAGAATCTGGTCATTTCAAACAGCATCAGAATGGGAAAAGGATGATTTAAGTGACTTTAAATGTGGCACAGTTGTTGGTGCCAGTCTGGTCTGAATACTTAAACTACAAAACTAATGGGCTTTTCCTGCACAACCATCTCTAGGGATTACAGAGGATTGCTGAACTCAGTTGTACTTAAACAGCACTGAGCTATTGTCTCCAGCAAGGAGGTTACGTTTTTGGTAGCATGTAAACAGACTAGTTCTTGTATAGCACTTTTCTACTCTAATTGAGCACTCAAAGCACTTTATACAACACATTTGTATATATGCACGTAACTATCTGTGAACACAATAGCTTGAAAAATTTTGAATGAATTCTAATAAAACTTTGTAGGGCTGTAGAGTGAGGTCATCTTAAGAATCTATTAAAATTTGCTTTACGTCTACCAGTCTTCAAGTTCAACTTAATGATTGGTTGAAATTTGACAAAAAGCCTTCTGAGAAACTATGATTTTTACAAGTGTGATGTATTGTCAACATATAGAAAGTACCGTATAAAGATGTAAAATATGTCACATTTGACCTCTGACCTCTCCTTCAAGGTCAATAGGTTGAGCTGACATTTAAAAAAAATAAAACAAAAATCAGTATATAGAAAATACAGTACTATTTCTTTTAAAGTAAATGCTGCCCAGAGTGAGCTGCCTTGGTGGAGGTTTGTGCTCTGAGTGCTTCTTGTAACATTTGTGCTTTTCCTACAATGATAAAGTCAAAATGTCTGCAGTGGAAAAAAACACATTTTGTATTAATGGAAATGTGTTCTCCTTCCATATGTAGCCCGTTTGCACGACAAGCAAAGCCCGCTGCTGTTTAATGTATGATTTGGGATTCAGGCGTGTCAGTGTGAGGATTCAGTGCTGATGTAAGCAGCTCTGAGCAGAAAGCACATCTTGTTAAACATATATTTGGCAACTTTTCTTTCCTTTCAGTGCCCTCCTCTGTCAAGCACACACACACTGCTCCAAACCTGAGAAATGATTTTCATGTTTTTTTATTCAACAGGTTTTTGAGCAAAAAAAAAAAAAGATCTAGTTCTTGCACCAAACCTGTTCTCCTGACACGATAGCCTCATTTAACAAATCATACAAAAACAGTTAACATGTACAAACACAGATGTCTAGGCAGCTGTTTAGACCAAAATCAGATCTCTGAAAATGCATATTTCAGAATACACTTTAGACACCTGTAAAAGTGAAGAGACCTCATTACAAAACAAATACAGCTTCTAGTCAGCACTCATGTCATCTCTCTTCACTCAACATACCAAAATATTATTCAAGAGGACAGCAGCTAAAATATGAAACCCAAAAAGATGATGCAGCACAGAGAGCCCTTTGTAACTCATCCTAATTTACAAAAGTCAAATATGAATGTTCTCATGTTTTCTTCTGATACAAATGAAACATTTTTTTAATGAGACATACTGTAGGGTAGTTTAGATCTCACAAATACGAGATAACAGTCCTCTACCCCTTTCACTCAGTTTGACTTCCTCCTGCACGTGAGAGATGTGATCTCACCTATTAAATATAATACCCCATGACATAGTGCAGACTTAAATATTAAAAGAGGCACTATCATGGCCTTTCACGTGTTGCTTGGCTTAAGCTGATGTCTTCACGCACACAAATAACACTAATAAGAATCTCAAGGCACAGCCAGTGTCAAATGTGTTACTCCTTGTACTCCAAAAACTGCTGCAATCTCTTCCAATGGTCTGCAGACAGCTGAACAGCACTGAGGATCAAACAAAAACACCAAGAGTTACACTACAACAGCATACATTTTTTTTCCTTAATCACAGAAAATACCATTCAGATTTTTATCAAAAGTCAGCCTTTTATCAAAAGTCAGCCTTACTTTAAGTGATCACCAAATGTGGTTGTTATCCTGTAGATGGCAGTCTTTAGGGTAGCCCTGAGAGCAAAGCGCAGTGTTTTGTATGCTGAGTCTCCCATGCTGCTCATTGACCTGACAGGCTTACTGGAGGCATGAGGCAGCTTGAAGTGTCGATCTACAGCCTGCAGACAAGGAGGACACAACTGTTCTGAAGTATGTCTACTAATTAAAATGGTCATTGTGTTTAATCAACCTAATGCGCTAAAGTGTACTAGGTGATTTCACCCTGGAAAAGCCTTTTTAAAATACTTTTTTTTTTTTTGAAAATTCATGTTCATGCGCACCCGGTTTCACCTGGTGATGGTTTCAACTAGATATGCAAATGCAGACAAATAAAAACAAAAACACAAAAATACATTCAATTCATATGTGATCATCCTAATTTGAATCTAGAGTGATTAAACACAGTTTAGTGTTTTTTGTACAATTTCTAATGTTGATTTGCCATATTAAAAGGTTTCATTTAAAAAAACAATTAGGTGGTCCGAGGACAACACCCTGGTTACTCCACAGATTATTAAACCTCTAAAAATCTGGAAAGTTTTCCCAGTGAAAACTGAGGTCTTACTTTATTATGAGGCTAAAAGTGACGGCATGGCCCAACACAAAATAGACAAAGTGTACTTGTGTGCAATTATATTTGTTTGAGGTAAATTTCTATTTAATACTAGGCTGCACTGCTGCTATGTGGCCATTCAAATACTCTGTATAATAATTAACACTTCTTTTTCCATCGCATCACTAACTGTGTGGACAGTGCCAATGCACTGACCAATTTCATGTCTTTAAGTGTATCCAGTACAGGCACAGTAACTTACCTCTTGTAAGACTAGCATGCAGCTGAGAATACTGGGTAATGTAGTCTGTACGACCCCAAACTGATCTTCAGAGAATGAGGCTTGAACAAGGTAAGACAGCCCTTTATGAAGGAAATATAAAAAAAATAAATTAAAATGAACTTGTTGGACCAAGATTGAATTCAAATTAAATGTAACCCTTCAGTTTCTTCTTACCTTCCAAAGCCCAAATGTGGGCCTGGCTGTCGGCAAAGAGAGCTTGACTTGAGGCTTCTGGCAGCTGCAAAACACAATTTTATCTAGCAGGAGTTTCTTTTTTAAATTGACAAAAGCAGATCCAGAATGCTAAATTAGGAAGTTGTTAGTGGGACACACTTCAGTGCGACTACACTACAGCATGCAGGTGTGGTTAAAAGGAATATACATAAACCTCAGAAAGTAGACTAACCACACTAGTTTCTACACAGAGGAAGCAGATAAGTGTAAGTAATGAGGTTTTGCTCTGATAATCTCCATGTGTGATCAGAAAAAGGAAATTCTAAGCATATGCACCCAGCACTTTGGTTATACAATATTTAAATAGCTTTGTAGGCACTTGTCACATGACCCCTTAATTCAAGCTTTAAAGGTAATTAGTAAGACTCACTGTAACAGCTACATGAATGGAAAAGAGCTGCATTAGTAATGCCTCCACCATTAAGCCCAGAACCAGGAGATAAATTAGCAATGGATACCATGTGAGAATGCTAGATTTGTTAAAACAACAAACAACACAAAAAATCTGCCAAGTCGGACAAGAGCATGCTGGAGCCCCCCAGTGTTGAGAAGATTAAGGGAGATAGCATGCACATGCCACACATTCTTACCTTATTAAACAAATACATTATCAGCACCCGCTTTGCCAAGAAATTTTTAACCTAAATGAGACAATTAAATGTAGAGGTGTTTTGGTATTACAAGTAAAAAAAAAGGCAAACACAAATAATGGCTTTTCACACTTAAGCCTGAGCTGAGGCCCTGATTTAAAGTGAAAATACACTTCTAACAAAGACAGATGCTACCTTTAAACAGGCTCCAGACTAGATACATTTTTTCAGACCTTATTTTTAAATTTTCACACCTGTGCATGCCTGACTGCTGGTTTTTGGAAAGTTAGAAATGCTGGATGAAGCCGATCCCTGTGTTTGACTCCTATTATATTATTCCAGAATTAATAAGTGTGAAAAGCCTTATGTCAGAGGCACAGTGCAGGACAACAAAAACACATCTGGCTTTGAGACAAGGTTTTAGTACCTGTTCTTTTCTGTTCTGGAGGAACTGAGCCAGAAAGCTTGGTTTGGAGGGTTCCTGCTTGTCACTGGGAACTGAAGCTGGTGATGGTGGGGGACTGCCATTGCCATGGGAATCTGTAACAGCACATGCTGATGACTTAAAATACAACTCAAAAATGGATAAACTTACCAGATCAAACAATATGATCACAGTCAAAAGTATCACCTCACTGCCGAAAAAAATAAGGTGAACTGTGGCAGCCATGGCTGTCAACACATTTCTGACAATTTCTTTTGTTTAACATTGGATCCCGATGCAGCTTTATGATCTGAGCAACCTGATGGCTCCCATTGTTCCCTGCTGACCTGTGGAGGTGGTCCAGAGTTTTGGCACTCTCCTCATGATGTGTGGGCTCTGCACTGTTCCATGCCACGGTGAGCCCTGCTCCACTGGAGACGCGAGACGCCGCAGTGCAGGAGATGCGAAAGGGCTGTCCAGATCAGGAGTGAATGGGGCTGTTAGAGGGCTCTGCTGGCCTCCTGCAATGGAGCGAGCAAACACTGAAGCTGGAGTTTTCATCAGAAGTGTAGGCCTTGGACTCATTAGGTCTTCTGTACCTGAGGTTAGGATTTTAAAAAAAAAAAAAAATTAAAAGAAAAAAGTACAGTGTATACATACTGTCTTAACATCCAGTTATACAGAAGTCTTAATTCATATCAGCCAATTATATATCAATATACCCGATGTCTCAGAAGAAGTCTTCCTTTCACTTCCACTTGACAGGGATTTGGCCCTGCCATTGGTTGCTACAGTTTCATGATAGGCTACAAGTCTCTGGGTCAGATCAGCCAACAGAGAGAGGCACTCTTTACTGATGGCATTCCAGTTATGGGGATGGCCTCCTGGGAAAGACAAAAAAATATAGAAAGATAATATATTATGAGTTACACAAAAGCACAGTCTGAATATTTGAAATGTCAAGATTTATTCTACAAAAGAACTACAGCTACTGCCTTGCTTGTTTGATGTTTGTGACGGATTCAATTTATTAGTTGGATGTTAGGTCAGAGTGAACTTGACCACTGACTACGACAATCTAGATATTATGTGCCAGATATCACGTTCATAAGAATGGGACAGAAATAGAAACTATAATCAGACCTGGCTGACTCAGACTGAAGACTTCACAGCGTCGTGATGGAGAATGCTGAGACAACAGAGCCAAGTCCTGCAAAGCTAGGTACTGAAATTTGGGAAAATGGCACCAAAATTTGGTAAATAGTGGGTTAAAAAATGAATATGCTTGCAAACATATAAATATGCATTATACCTACCTTTAATATCATTGGCTGCTTTTCAGTAAGTACTTTAGGAAGACAATGGTCTGCATCTTCAGTAAAAGATGACTGCACAGGAAAACTGTACTCCTACAAAGGAAATTTATTATGTTTAATTTTATTAAAAGTCTTCAAAAGATAAATCTCAAGATATTGTAGTCAAGTTTTGTGTTTCAGCTCTTAGAAATTCAATGCATTGACACTTCTGCCCCCTAGTGTCTACAAATAAATAAAAACACAAACAGGAGATGTCTTCTCAGCTAACCAATATTCCAATGATCAGCAAAACTTAATTACGCATTGTGTGATGATTAACAGGATCAGCGTTTCCCTGACCAACTTAATTTTGAGTCGGTCAGATTTATAACATGAAGAAGAAAGGATAATGGGGGCGTTTCACAAAAGTAAAAGTAAAAGTTATAAAGTGCTTTTCACAGACATGTAGTCAAAGCGCTATACAACAAAATAATAAAAAGCATACAATAGAAAATTAAAACAGTTATAAGCACTACAAAACAAAATTGGAAAACATAATAAAAATAGTAAAAAAAAGAATCTCAATAGAAAGCAAACAGAAAAGCTTTCAACTGCCTTTTAAAAAGGAGTCCACAGAGTCAGCTACAACCTCTTAGTCTTCACTCTTGTACGAGGAAAAATAAATTCAGAGTCTGTGACTGAAGACAATGAGCAGCAGTGTGTTTAAGAAGAAGCTGAGATGCACAGTCTGGAGCTTGTCCATTTAGTGCTCTGTATGCAAGAATGAACTAATTCTAAAAGTCAACGGAAACCCAGTGTAAAGAGTATAAAATAGGAATAATGTGAGCACGCTTGCTAGAACGCATTCAAGGTCTGGCTGCATCATTTTGTATTGCTTGGAGGCATGAAAGAGATGACTTCTCTAAGCCGGTAAACGGAGCATTACAGTATTCTGCGTGTGATGACACAAATGCATGAACAATTTTCTGCAGCTCAGCTCAAGAAACTATGGCTCACAGTTTAGAGATTGTCCAAATTTTTGACTGGTACTGTAAACAGGAATGTGAAATTAATTTTACATTTAAGACAAAGCCCAGAGAAAAATCAATTACACCAAGATTACATTACTGGACGTAGCAGATGAGCAGAAGGAAGGAAGCCCTTGACTGACACTTGAATAGATTTCAGGAGGAGCAAGAAATTGGAATTTAAAACAATGTAACTTTTGGAGAGCCAGTCACTTATCTGGGATAAACAGTCAACTATGATGAAAACCAAACTGAAAGGGGTCAGAAATCTGTAATTTGCATAATAAAAGGATCTAAATGGACTTTTGGTAACTTTAAAAAAAACCTAAAAATTGCTAAATGGCAATTTAGAAATAAACCAACAGTTGATAGCAGTACTGGCATCAAGATTAGTTTTTTTTTTTTAAGTAACTGAATTACCTCAGCATTAAAATAGGAAGAAACACAACCTTGCTTCAATGAGTTGTTGCTGATAATTAATAAACCAGCCAGGAGAATTGGAATTAAAATATTTAGATATCTAAATGTTGCCTTTAACTGATACATACCTCAGTGAGAAAAATCCTAAAGAGCAGCAGTGTAATGTACCATGTGAAGAGAAGAAAGGTGGCACTGATCCAGACGTGGTAGAGCAGGGAGACGTCCAGCAGTCCAGCTATACTGTCAAGGGGATGGGCAGAGCTGGAAGGATAGATCACACACAAATATGCTCATCCAGTGCTTTACACCAGGCCAGTTACTGCCCAGGCACAAAGCATTGCAAAGTATCTGTGGTAAATTATATATGATGTACTACTAACCTGTCCAAGTGAAGATTCAATGTTTTACAGATCCATGCTCTTGGAATGTACCCTAGTGATATTAAATTAAAATACTTAAAGCACTTCTAGTAAGGCCGAAAGCCAGATAAACAATGTCAAACAAACAGTAATTAAATATAAAAATCACTTAGACTAAACCAGCAAGAAACTGCCAAAAAAAAAAAAATCCACAAGCAATTTAGTAGAGGGTCTAGTGACATTTTAATTAAATTTAATTAAAGAAGTTACTTACCCAAAAAGTAATACACAACAATATAGTTTCTGACAGAGTAAAGTGCCTGAGTGGCGCTGCACTTCACCACCAACGGAAGAGATCCCTTGAAGCGCAGGTATTTGTATTGCTGGGGAAATTATAGGTGAACATGAACAACTATTTACTCACACTAGACGGCTGGCATTTTTTGTTTGGTAAAGTTGGATTAATTGTTTATTCTCAGAAAAATAGGTTAGAGATATCAGTGGTCAAGATGCATGTATAAAGTCATTTTGATTGACTGTCACATGTGAGGTAAAGTCACTGACATACCTGAACAGTATGGAAGGAGACATAGTTCATATTGTGAATCACACCCAGCAGACTGTGAGAGAATCCAACAAAGGCTCCAGCCATCAAAAGGATGAGATGATATTCATTCAGACACATCTGAGGGTAACTAGGGTTGCAAATAAATCAAGGTGTTTAAATTGTGGAAGAAATGTGTAAAGATTCCCACTAAAGTTTTGTGTGGTAGCCACTTACCCATTATTCTGTGCACATGGGTAGCCGAGAGTTTCATATCTAAAACCGATGGTAACGGCAGAACACCAAGCCACGATTATTCCCATGATGCAGTGGACCAAGGAGTTGACAAGCTGTCGAGGGTGGAGCAGCTGACCGAAGAGTGCAATTTTCGAGCATGCAATAGTTGGAATGACTGAAGGAAAAACAGTAAAAAGAAAGAAGTTACAACTAAAACTTTAAATTCTGAACAAACCAATTTTAGCAGAAATGGTTCCTAAAACAGTATCAGAGGAATGCACATGCATGCATATTCATGTACACAGACTCCATAATGGAATAATTTTCAGGGGTTTTTCACCAAATGAGAGAATATTTGAGTTTCTCATGATTACCAATGTCTAAAACTTGATCATTTCAAATTTATTAATTACTTAACAGATAATATTCGTGCAGGATCAAATGATTTAGTCCTATTAAACTGTATTATATACTGATGCTAGCATCTTATTACCTCGCCCACCGATAGGTGGAGGGAGGTTATTTATTGTCTGTTAGCAACATAACTCAAAACACACAACCAAAATTGATGAAACTTTGTGGAAATATTCCTTAGGAGCACAGGAACATACAATTTCATTTTCAAGGTCACCAAATTTTTTCAAAAATTAAAGAAATTCCCAATTCTTATCATTGGTAAAAATTTTAAAACTCATATCTAACAGAGTTTTTCATCTGTTCATCTGTGATGATAATTGGTACTCAGGTATAAACAGTTACTGTTCCATTGTCTTTTCCCATTTTAAATTAAAACATTCACAATAATGCAAAATGAACTACAAACCCTACACAAAAATCAGTTCCACGTACATGTTTTGCTTCTTTCATTTATTTTTTTTAAATTTATATATATATCTTTTTTTAGAGGACGCTATTAGGGTACATAGACTGAATAAAATATATCCAGACTATATATGCCATTGTCTGTTCATGCAGTTCCAATTTTTTAAATAAAAATATCCATCCATAAAAATGATATTTTTATATTTTATTATATTGAGTGCCCTTCTAGTTACAAGCCAACTGTCAATTGCACAATAACACTGAACTGGTGCCAATAATTTTAGCTTCGCTAATGAAAAATTACTCATGAAATACACAAGTAACATGTCAGTAGTAAATAATATCCTCAGTAAAGCTTTGCAGTAACCTGCACCTCACCTGTGTAATACTCAAAGTTCAAGAAACCGACCATGATGATCACTCCACACAGCAAGATGGAGGAGAAGATTACACTCGCACTTGTTAGCAGAGAGAAGCATTCTGCAGGTTAAAAAAAATAAAACTGAGGTGAAGGCGAGCTTAATGCACAGCTCCTAGTCAAGTCTCAAAATGCAGTGTGCTGACTGACCTGATAGCGTCTGGATGGGGTGGAGAAGACTGAACTTGCTGAGGATCACAAATATCACAGTGCTGGGTGGCAGCAACAAGACAGCCCAGGCAATACTCGCTGCAGCTCTCCAACAAATGACCTGAACAAAACAGTCATTACATATATACAAATACACAAGTATAGAACATTAAGTGTTGGGCCAAAGATGCATTTGGTTCATTTAATAAAAAAAAAAAAAAGGAATTGGTTTCTTCCTTATTTTCATGTGAAAGGGTATTTTTGTTTTTGAATTTAGGATTCATGTATAGAAGGTGTTCTGTGTTATTCAGATTGTAAAGTGAATCTGAGGAATGTAAAAATATCTTCTACGGGTGTAAAATTCTGAAACCATGACCGAAAATCAAGACAGCAGCATCCACAATATTGTACCTCCTAGAGTGATACCCATGTGGAATACTTAATACCTCTTTAAAGCTGTAATGTCCAAATCTGAGTTTATTTCTTGCTCATCATGCAATCACAATGAAGTGATCAGGCCTCTGATATATGCTGTCTTTTTTTTCTCCCTGGGTTTGTGTTATTCCATCCAGTGTAAAGGATTGACTAGAACTGAACAGTGGTTTTGGACAACTGTTACACCCCTAATGCCTTTGTCGTGTCAAAAAGTAATTTCCAATAATCGCAAAAAAAAAAAAAGATTACAATTGTAAATTGCTGTAAATGACTCATTGGCTTATAATCTGTCAAGCATCTGTCTCATGAATGATAGTCATTCTGAGGAAGAAAGAACATCCCTATCACAAAACAGAAGCAGTTTTAGGCAAAAATCACTTTCATATATCTTTTATTTAGCCAAATAAAAATTCTCATTGACATCAAAAATGTGTTTTTCAAGAGAGCAGCAGAAATTGCAACAAACATAAAATAGCAATTCTATAAAGATATTTTAAGTGGCCAAAAAGGACTGGATTAATTATAATGTAAAACACAGTAGGTGCAATAAGGAAAAATGTGAGGATACGCCATTTCATATATAACCCCTTCTTAAAACCTGTTGATTGCAGCCCATTTACAAATATAGCAAAGATATTAGACATTGAATTTAAAAATAATAACAATTTAAAAAAGGAATCCGTTAAAAAGCAATCCCTTTTTGGCACGACACCTTCACTTCATCCACCAAGTAACATATTTAAAATAAGTAAAAAAAAAAAAAGAAAAAAAAACGTAACAATTACCTGTTTTTCTTCTTTGGTAGAAACTATGGAGGCTTACGTTCGTTTAGTATGAGCAAACACATGTCTACTGTCAATGTTTACAGAGCGGAATCAAATGTTTTCATATCTGAATCAAATAATTAAAATATTCACTAAGTGGACGAATTTTACTACCAGAAAACACCCAATACTCAAGTTGCTATTTATTTATTTTTGGTAATTTATTTATGGTCGGTTTCAACATATGAGAACTTTTTTAAACTTCGCTCACCTTTTATCCGAACACGCATCATTCACGCCTCGCTTTCTCTACAGGCTCATTTTAACTTTCCGTAAATGCATTTAAAGATTATTTTAGAGTTGTATTAAATATTATTCAATCTGAAGAAGCTCATTAGCCGCACTCAAAGAAGCTAGCATAAATAGACTTGGGTTTAGCAGGTTATCACACGTAAAAAAAAAAAAATCACTTTATAAACAGCCAACTAGCGTAAGAGGGGGGAAAAACTCACCTTGCGGATAAACCAGCAACTCTGCGCTGTAGAAAACATGTTGTCTGGACAAATTTTAAGCCTCTCGGCGAAAAGAAAATTATTTACACCTCAGTTTCCCATATCGCGCCACATGCAATCAAAGGACCTCTGAAGGACCCCAATTAAAAGCTGTCCATCTTCCTGCCTGCTGCCAGTGTTTCATATCCGCATGGATTTAAGTCTGCTTCTTGAACTAAACATCATACGTATACAGTAAATTCTCACTGACTGGCACACGCACACTTTGTTAAATGTCATCATCATATAAAGATCAGCTTACAAATGTTTTCCTGAATGGTAGACTTTCACCGATCTAAAAAGTCAGGTTACATTTAAATTATGCAAATGCTATTAAAACAACGTTGTCACAAGATGGAATTACACAAGGTGGCGAGACAGGACATAAATCAGCGTTGAAATTGTGTCTCGTTTTACTCTTAGTCATTATGTAACAAGCGTCCAGTAATTAGTTGCCATCTCAAGTGTAGTGAGTCAGTGACTGTCAGTGAGATCAATTCTGAATTCCTTTAGTTTCATCATGCACGAAAGCTTTCTTTTCATGTTTATAGCCGTTTCCATAAGATGGGAAGGTGTGTTTATCCAAAACAGTATTTTTGTCACCATCCCGTAAAAATGGTTTGATCTCGAAAGCAGTGACTGGAAGCTTTTGCGTGGGACTGATGGACATGTCAGTTTGAACTGCTTTATGGATGGATGGTTTGTGTCCAGTTTTCTGGGTAATTGCAGGGAGGGCAAGCTGTTCCCTATGGGACTTCTTGTCTTCCCACAACTTAAGCAGACGACGCTGATTATTTGTCATGTCCTTGAGATTTTGCTGTAATGACTGCACTTGATCCTCTAAAAGGGTCTTAGAGGTGACTGTATTTGCCAACTCTGATGTCAAGCCATCAATGGTCAGACTCAGTTTTCCAGTCTTTTCCACCAGGGAGTTGCACTCACGCTCCTTTTCATGCAAGTCACTGATTATGTCCTTGGTGGTCTTTCCGCTGAACTTAGGGCTGCACTCAAGTCCAATTTCAGTACGAAGAGCCTTCACCTGTTTCTTCAGCTCCTTGTTATCCAGAGCCAAGGTCTTCAGTTTCTGCTTCATAGCCTCAGTTGAACGCACCCTTGACTCATACTGTCTGAGCTTCTCTCTGAGAACGCTTTCTTTGTGCATGGCATCATCTCTTTCCTTCCTGCATTTCTCCAGAAGTTTCAGTGTCTCAAATTTGGACATTTTTTCACCTTTGCTATTTGAGGTGGCCATCCTATGGAAAGGTCTTCAAGTCACAATATATGTATATATCTATAAAAAAAAAAAAATCAAAAAGGGATGTTCCAAAAAAAACAAATAGAAATCAAATCCTTGTGTCTTGCACTGTTAAATCCACAAGCATGACCAGCAGTCTGGACTCCTGAGACTGAGGCAGGTGACATTCCTCCAACAGTGTTACCTGTTTGGCAGGCAGCTCCTGTGTAACTCAAAGCTGGGGCTAGAATGACCATTAATTAGGACGCCACCATCCCTTTGACAAAGGTTCCAGTGACATTTTTTTCTGTTTTGTTAATCAAAATACTTTGCTCTACTTAACTAATGGAAATATTAAACATAGTCTTAATGTGGATCTATTGCAGATAAAATGCTGGCCGCACACCGTGTCTGGATGTGGTCAGCTTTGGATATATACTGTGACATTTTCCACTGCGGGTGATCTGTGAATCCAAACGGTGACTCAGTAGATTTTATCTGTTTGCTCGACCACGTGGCAGGTTAGATGGATGAACTGGAAAACCGTAGCAGCGGCTCACTTTTAAAGTTAGACAATCTCTTTGAAATGTTCAAGTTATACCCATTAGGTACAATCTCTCCTTTAAATTTTTAAAATGCCCATCTGTTGACATGTACTGGCAAACTTTAAAGTAGTTACGAACTGATGGAAATGAGTCCCGTTACAGGTCAGCGTGGGAGCTGGGGTGACTTAAGGGTGCGCTGCCTGACTTGAAGATTCATGAAAAGTATTTTACGCATTCATCCAATGCAAATATCCAAACCCTGAACTTTATTAGGACTTTCTAAGTTAGGATATTGTTTTTAAAAATAGAGGATCCAGGAAAATCCATTTAGTAAATTTCTGCAAATCTTTTAGTTTGACTGGGTTTTAAGTTGTTTAGAACAAATATTAACAGCCTTATATGTATACAAAAGACAATATTAATTTTTGCCCTATGAAAGCTGGGATGGATGGATAACTATCAATTTTCTGCTGTCATGACAAACAATTAGGCAACAACGTATTTTATATAAAGAAACAGTATCAGTGCGATCAGTTTGTGTTAAATCGAGTCTGGGATAGACTATAAATTGAAAACTGTTGTAACAATGATATTCAAACAAAATATATCCCACAATAAACATGTTTTATTTTTCTTCATGAATCACTGAATTCTATACATCCAATTAAAAGCAGTTTATCATAATAAGGACAAATTAATGACAAAAATAGTTACACGCCTACTTGGCATTAGTTACAGGCACTTATAGGAACATAAGAGTAACATTCAATAGATCCACGTGTAGTAACATTAATCCCTGGTTAACTTACCAACGTGTATAGTTGTTTACACAGAAAATTCTGTATACAAATGATCCATTTCTCATTATAGGTATATAAAAATAAATGCCATTGATGCCACCACCATTTAGGAAATGTTAAAGAAATATTTAACAATGAAGTATCAAACCATACTAAAATATATCTTCTGTGCTGTTTTAAATCACACTCCATTTATATGAATGAAGTTCAGAACCCAACCAGAGTAGAAAAAAACAAAACAAAATCCACACCTTTACGACTATTGTTCATTTTCAGATGTCCCACAGTTGAACCAAGAACGAACACACACACACACACACGCACACACACACACACACACACACACACACCCACGGGGTTAAGGTGTTAAGTCAGGATGTGCAAGTGCAGGTGAAATTCAGACGTTGAATGACTTCATCACCACAGCAACTTGATTCTCTCTAATAAGGCAACCCGAGAACCTGCAATTCAAATAAAAGGATAACACTTGCTTTGGCAAGGCAAAATCGTGTACAGGAAGTCCTGGTCAGATGTTCGGCCTTAGCGGGTCACAAAGATGAAAGCTTCAGCCAAAGCTCCTAAAATGAGCGAATAATGCAGACAACACTGAGTGTAAACATACAACAAACCATGAAAATAAAGCACAAAGTAGATAGATATTTTCAGTGTGCCTGTACAATAGGAATACAGTTTAAAAAGCTTATGTGTTCACTATTGGTACCTCCAGACAGTTCATGTCTTCAATGGGGCTGCAATTGGAGACTTGTCAGCTACTGGTTCTGGTTCTGGTTTGCTGAAAAAGTAGGTCTGCAAAAGAAAATCCAAACAAGAAAGGTGTGAAAGAACTTGTACAAAAGAGCACGGACAGGAGAAAGATATGTTATGGAAAAAAAAAACCCAAATCAAGAACAAAAGACAGACTGTGAGTAGCAAATGTTCAATGATGCAGAAGAGAACACAGCATTACTGGAAACCATTAATCTCGGTGAGCCTTCAGACATGGCTTGTTTTGTAGACTAATGAATGTGGTGAGGTATATGATACCCCTGAGGACTGGCGAGTATTCATGGTAGGAAGTTCACTAGCAGCCCTTTCTCACACCACTTAGTAATGTGGTCACAGTTTCCGCTGAAAAGCATCTCCCCAGAGCGATCTAACTCGACACTATAAGGTATATTTGTTTCCCAGAAGTTTACAGGGAGAGAAATGCAAAAATATCAGTGTAATGTGATGTGGTCTGTGAAAGGAATGGGTTCAAAGCTTGGCCATGCTGGGATCATTGAAGATAAACGAGAAAGAGTTTAATCACTGTTATCTAAACCAAGATGCACAGGCAGTATGGACCTGCTGGATTAGCAGTGTGTCATCGCTTTATTTTGTAATTAAATATCACAAGCAACTACAATTACCTTACAACCTACAGCCAGCAGGATGTTGAGCAACACAATTGCTGACAGGAGTGCAATGATAACTCTGGGGTGGTCATCTCTGACTGCAGGCCAGAAAGTCATAACCAGTACTGAGCCAGAGAGGCAGAGTGCCACCACAATGGTGCACCAACTCAGCCATTCAAATGGGAGAATCCACAGAACCTTATTAAAAAACAAAAAAACAAAAATGAAAAGCAGAAAATTATGTAATTAAATATGCATCTGTTTTAATGAAAGTTATATCAGTGCTTTAAATACAGTCTAGTCCTTAATTGGTTACTACTGCTATTTCAAAATAAAAACAAACAAAAACATATCTTACCACTGCAGGTATGTAAATTGAAAGCGAATATCCGTACACACAGACAATCTCTATAAAGGCATATGACACTAGGTTCATGATCTTATTGTTTCTCCATAGCAGGAAACCCCAGAGGGCAAGGGGCACCAACCAAGCATAGCTGAAGATTACTGTTGCAGCTATAGTCACTGGAAAATACAAAGAATCAGAAGACACAGAGTGAAATGGATGTTTCCCCCCAGGTATTTCATGCAAGTCTGCACAAAGCAAGTACTGACCTTTTTGAAACTCTGGGGTATATTTAAAGCTTGGTTTGCCCCTGTGCACCAAAAAGCTGGATATGTTTCCACTTATGGCAGTGGCAAACACAAGAGTGGTGCAAATCCAGAATGGTCCTGAAAGCACAAAAATCACACACAGAAATTTAATGTGTTTGCCCATTTGGATTTTTTGAAACAACAACATTTAAAAAATAGAGTACAACATAGAAGAACAACACAGCTAATGTTGAGACATAAATGTTAAAACTATGAAGAGCTAACCATAGAGATCAGGATTTCTACGGAGGTAAACATGAATAAAGTTCTTTCCGGGCCATGGCAGCATTGATCCAATGATCCTTTCCTTTACCTGAAAGAAATGTTAGAAACAACTAAATATGGAAGCTAATGAAACCTACATTTGCTCTGGAGGACTTCACAACTACTACAAAAAAGAAAAGAAAAAAAAAGCACAAAAAGTTAGTAGATAAGTTAGAAAAAGAAACTTACATGATGGGTCTCGATATCGAAGAACCTTTGGTAATACTCAAAAGACCAGAAAGGGGGAGTTTTCTTTTGCCCAGAGAGAAGCTTTAATTCAAGAATTTGGTGAAAATTAAATATTGAAAGGTGACAAAATATACTTATTCGACAGTTAAACTTAGGCTTGTACTAACCTCTGCCTTGTCATCGGTGGCAAGTGAGTCTTCAGCATCAGATTCTGGAGAAAAACCAGAAGCGCTGCTTTGCTGCTGGGGCTTCTCCTCTACATCCTCGATGCTGATGGTAGTTGCATCTCTGTTGGCTTCCAGCAGATTGCCAGCTTCTTCAAATTCTAGTTAGTTGACATGGATGAATGGAGAAAAAAAGTGTTGTGGGATTAAAGATTTCATAAATACAAATAAGTAACTTAATTTCCATTACACTGGAGGATTGATACTCACCCTGAAATTCAAATGGATCATTTGTCGACGCCATTTACACGATTCAGCCAGCGAGGTGTGTCTCAAACTTATCGGCAAGTTATTGTCGCACGAGAGCTATAACTAAACTTCAGGAAGATGTGAAGAACCACAACTTTTCCACCATTCAAGATGTCGCACACTATAACAAAAAAGGAAAAATAAACTGGGTTAGCTGAGTTAGCTACCAAGTTCTCACTTGACAGCTCATCAACTACTTCCTTTACATTAATTATTATATTAAGACAGGAAAAAAACTCAAAGAATATCGGCCTTGTTTAAATATGTTTCCGTTATCATCTTTGGACAATGTATAATTACCAAACTATCCTTCCAAACCATAAAAATCATTTAATTTCTGTCGTCTACGTTGCCTCTTCTGGGAGCAGGATACACCACGCATGTAAACAGGACATTTCCCTAAACATTTTCAAAATAAGCGTTTGCATTTTTTTTAATTTAAAGTATTTTTGGATGATATCAGGAGAAGTTCATTATAATGTATGTACACGTTTTTCGTATTAAATTCCTGCCATTTATAGTAACTTTTTGGTACACTGAGCTCTTGAATCAAGCATTCACTATTAGCAAACTTTTACTTTGAAGTGAGCAGGCAAAACTGCGAATAATTTGCACTCTAGGCTACCGTGGAAACCCGGAATATTTGTCATAATGCATACAAGTAGTAAAACAAATAGAGTAAAATGTGAACTGTTTTGAGAAAAAACTAGAAAGTAGTAAAAGAGTCCACCTGCAGACTCCGGGTGTCCTTTTATCCAGGTTTTAGCTAAGGAAATGACACTATTTAACAGCTAGCTAGTGAGCTACTTCGGGTTTTTTGCTGACTGAACGTGCAGTCCTTTTCAAAGTGCGACCTTACTATGGACAATGGCACCATTTATGTCCGGGAAAGAGGCAGCCTTCGTCGTGTCAGTGACATAGTCCTGGCACAGCCAAAGCCAGCGTTATCATGCAGAAGGACAAATCCGTTTGTGCCCAGAAAAGAGCATTTTATATTCACCTACAATGAAGAGGGAAGCCTGCGATACACGACAAAATCTCTCTTTGACATCACTTTGTTGTTTGTAGTTGAAAACATTCATCATGTGGACTCCCTGGTTGGCTTCCCTGAGCAGATAGGTGATAAACTTTTTGTAGCAGCTGAGGAGAATCGTGTATTTTTAAACCCAGACATTTCTTCAAAAGCCCTTCAATTATTCAGTGATGCATATGGAGACATGGTGCTTGGATCACTGTGTTTACGAAACAGGTGAGTCAGGCTGCCACCCAAACCACCTGCTTCTTGGGTTTCTTTGCCACACACAGCTGACATTTGTTATCCCTCTTTCATTTTTGCAGGTTTCCGCTCCTGCATGAGCGGATGAATGAAATAAAAACATTTCATAGTTTGAAGTCTCTGGATTTGTTTGGCTGCAAACTGGGCGACAATCATGAGCTTTTCCAACATCTAACATCAACCTCATTGGCAAGGTATTACATTCCCAAAGAAATGACATAGAACATTTAGGAAAAGCTTTTACTAATGCTTCTTTCCACTTTAGCAGCCTGATTCAGCTTTTCATCGGCAGTAACAGCCTGTCCGATGCTGGCCTGCAACGACTGACAGCACCTATCCGGATGACGCACAAGGGACTGGACTGCCTTCAGCTTCTGGATGTTTCCTGTTAGTTCCAAACTATTAGTTGCGTCCATATAGTGTTGGTGGCACAAATAGTATTTCCTCCAGGTTTAAAGCGTTCAAAAGCTCAAATACATACAATTGTTGATCAGCTATTCTCTGTCTTATCCAGACAACAGTATCTCAGAGAGGGCTCTCGGATACCTCACGTGCCTCCCAAAACTTGCAAACCTTGATGTATCTGGGACCAGTTTGAAGGTATAACATCATCATCACACAACAGTTGTGTGTAACACTTAGCTATGGCTCATTGTTATACTGACACCTAAATGTAATTTATACCTCTAGCTTGGCACAGGATTGAAAACAACCATATGGAACCTGTTGGGGTTGATTTATTCTGAGAAACCCCTGGATACCTTTGATCACTCAAGATGTAAAACAGAAGGTTGGGCTGAGCAGGTAAATATGTATAGACGCTGACTAACAGTTGGTAGAACTATATAGTTGTGGTGACACAGCCAAATAACTTGTACTTACATACAATTGTTTGGACTAATAATCTTGGAATCTGCAGTTGTTTAGAAATGGCTCCAAGAGACCTTCACAACTAGTGTCAATCTACAATTCTTTGGAGTTCTTTGGACTTTCCCCATTGTTCTGAGTATTGGTCAATCCAATGAATGCTGTCAAACAAATCCTTTTCATGATGGCAAAGAGAAACTACCATTCAGTCAAGATCACTAACGAGAAGTTAACGGGCCTTGGCCTTGTCAAGTTAAGACGGAACCTTCAGCACCATTTATTAAAGGATTTAAATGAGTGAATGTATATATTTGAGCCTATATACTTATGACCCTGTGTGGGTTAGAGAAAATCCCCCCAAAAATTCAAACTTGTGCACCCAGGTTCTTTTTTTTTTATAGTAATTAAATATGTATGCTGTACAATCATTCCACCCTGGAAAAAGAAGAGTTTAATAAATCCTTAAAAGCCCCAAATTATATGCACTCATCATGGTCATGGATGTCATGGTAAACTTCTGATCACAAGTGTACATGTTTCCTTTAAAGTAGGCAGAGTCAGGAAGTAATGCTTGGTGTATTTTCAGGTTGTAAACCAGTGGGAAACGAATAGCTCACAAATGCCAAAAAAGAAGACAGTTGAAGAGTCAAGAATATCAGCACTTCGTTTTTGTAAGTTAATTATATTTACACTAAAATGGCCCATTTTATTAAAAAAAATAAAAGGAATTTGCCATGTTTTAATTTTTTTTTCTCTGTAGTTGGCAGGCAGAAGTTTGTCAGAGAAATACTGAATGCAACACCCCTGGCTCACAAGAGTGTGGAAGAGGAGAAGAGTGAGAGACTGCATTTCTATAGACCTGCAAACAGTGACATAAGAGAGAAGCAGATTCCCTCCGTGGCAAATAATGACGTAGAGACCCTCTACCATGGCATCAAAAAAAGGAAGCTTCAGTCAGAAACGTGTGACACTTTAAACCAGAGCCCTCCGAGAAAGCACTTACCCTCACCAGCTCTTACTGCAGAGGACGTTGACCTGTTGAACAGCTATTAAGGCATGTATCCGAGTAAAATGCAGCACAGGCTGAAGAGCAGCGTAAGCATGTCAATAAATAGGCTGCATTTAGACTCAAGGGAATCAATGATTTCCAAGATGGTTTACACTGGTGAACTGCAAAACATTCTGGGATTCAGTTGATATATTTTAAACAATAAAGTTTTGTTTTTTCATATGTCTTATTCTTTGCTGGTTGTTTTAATACTTGAAAACAGCGTTTTAGACAGGACAAGGTGGCCTATTGTCCTGGGCCTGAGCTAGATTTATACTATTGTGTATTACTTATACTTATTTGGTGTCATTACTTACTTATTGTATATTATTTATACTATATATATACTATATTACTTGCCTAATTTTAGGGATGTATTTGGAAGAGATTTTTGCTCATGTGTTTCCTTGTAAGAACTTTCCACAGTGCAACTCAGCTCAAAGGTTCTGGTTTGTTATGGCAGTGGAGGGTGATGACTTCAGGCTTTAAGCAGAGATGATGAACAGGCTTCACAGGTCTGGGAAACCTACTTCTTTCAAATTCAGCAACCCTGGAGTCTTCTTTCATTTTCAAACTTGGAACTCCACGCCAGGCTGATGCTGCTTCAACTTAAATCACTTGAGGAAATTTATATTGATGTTGCACGCATCTCTCTAATGCTACAAAAGCTTTTGTACAATTTTTTTTCCACATGACTGCAGAAGTACTGCCCTAGACATGTAAACAGAGTTTGATGTGTAAAGTCTATGCTGTATCCCCCTAAAATCAGATTATCACACAGAAAACCTGGAGGCCAGGTCATTTTTGAATGTAGAAAAACTGTACAAATTGCACAGAGCAGAAGCACCAGATAAATTTAGGCATGGATTTCTTATATTCACTGCATAATTGCTTCTTTTCTGACGTGTCAGTTTAGAGCACAGTTATGTAAGTGAGCTCATTTTATTGACAGTTATTTCGGAGAACACGTAGAACATCAGGTAGCTAGAAAATTGATTGGAGAGTCCATCAGTAAAGTGACAAAACAGACAAATCTTGTAAAACTCTAAAGTATCTGTTTTCACATTCCAAGATAAAACCTGTTTATTTTACAGTTGTAAGCAGGTTGTGTGACGATTCACTGCATTACACGCAGCTCAGCATACAATTTTTAACCTCATAGCAGAGATCAGAGATAAAACATTAACGCAGGAAGCCAGAGCTATTCTCGGCATTGCCTCAAAGAGTTGTTACAGAGCTAGTTCAAAAAGCAGCGTGTGTAGCAATAAGTGATCAAACGTGTTGCATATCTAGCACGGAAAACAAAAGCAGCATTGTGCCCACTACAATGCAGGAGATGCAAATGAGACCACTGCAGTTAAACTTTAACGTAATGTATTGCAACATAATGGACACTAAAATATTTAGTGACAGCACTGAGCAAGAGTCCTATGACTCCATCCTATTTGTTTTTAAACCAATATGCCCCAGTGTTATAAATGTTAGAAAAAAAAAAACTCAAGACAATGACAATAGCTTCACTCTTGTGTATTTAATTCAACTTATAAGAGACAACAGTTAAGCAGGAAGAACTTACTGTTTGTACCATCACTATCAATCTCGATTAAGAAGCTGAAAGTTTTACTGTAAAATTCAATATCAACAGGATATCACCTCATTAGAAACAAAAACAAACAGGGCAGGTCTGCAGCATCACCACAACCTATTTTATCAAAAGTTGAGGGTTTGGAAGAAACTCGCCATCACTTCAAGTCACAAAGAGTTCATTGAAACATTCAATAAAGTAAGCACACCAACAGGGACCTAATGCACACATCAAAATTGCAATAAAACCCCCAAAAATCTTTTGGACTTGTACTGCCATCACTGTACTATAATGCCTCAATTATACCAATATACAGAAAAACTATCATTCGTACTTTAAAAGCTTCAAATGGACAGGAGGCAATTAAAACAAAACCAAAAAAAAGGCTACAAGCAGTACAGGTCTTAAGCCAGAGGATAAAAATCAACTAGAGATTATACATAAAGGAGGAAATCCCTTTTGTCGTACAGCTTTGGCTTTTAGATGTTAGACTGGCCCAGGTTCACTTTGGAGGGGAGTGGTCCAGCCTCCTCTGGCCCATTGGAGGTGATGATCAGCAGGGAGGATGCTGGATATGGGATCAGTTTCTTTTCTTTAATGTATTCACTGTCTCCGTAGATGCTCAATTTCTGAAAGGAAAAGAAAAACAAAAAAACTAAATGATTAAAATAAATAAAATTATATATCTGGAAAAAAGCTGTGATATTCAGGCAGGCATCAGCAGCCTTTAGCTAGCCTCTTTGCAGTTAAGGATTCTTTAAAAACCCATTTCTGCCCACCAATCACTCTAAAGCCTACAGGATGCATCTTGTTTGTTCTAGAAATAAATCAAGTGTCAAAATGACTCTCCAGAAAGTAACTGCTTCAACACAAGAAAATGCACACATCAAACCCACCTGGTATTTGTAAGGTGTCCTTTGGGTGGCATTTATGTTGGCAGTCCTTTCATTTCATTTTTTGCCTGTTTTATAGGCAGCCTTCTCTTCACCATAATGAAGCCATTTGTTTGTTATGATTTCTGCATTCTCTGCAGCAGAGTTTGAGCAACAACTGCACAAACAACCTGAATGGCAGTTCAAAATATTTTGACACTGCCCCCTGGTGACAGCACACTGCTGCAATATGAGGGCAATGGTCCACAAAGCTCCTCATAGGCTCCACAGTGGACCAACTCACATACATGGCATATAGACAAGTTAGAATTAAAGAAATGGTCCTTTGGTATTATTCTGTGATTCTATATCATAATGACATCAATTACAGATGATTTAAATGTACATTTGTGCAGTACATGGTGGGCTTTGATATGGCATACTTTAGGAATCCTGGTTTTAGAGGTACTGGTTGACTGATTTTGAACAAGGCTGGGATTTCCAGCCTTTGTACCAAGTTATGCTAATCACCTGGTAGCTGTATCTTAACAACTCTACAGATGATAAATGGAATTGACTTTCTTATTTAATCAATTATCCATTAAAAAAAAACAAAACACAAAACTACAGTATCTGAATTTGCACATACCAGATATGCTCAGATCAAGCTTTCACGCTAAACAAAATGCTAAAAAATAAACAAATAAATAATCACCCCCCCCCCCCCAAAAAAAAATATTTTTAATAAAATACACAAATCATACCTCAGCAGGAACATATTGGTCCACAGCAGTTGCCACAGTGGCACAGCAGATCCAGATCAGGACAAACACGGACAGGATCAGAGTTGTTGTAAGGATCCAACCTGGTAGCCAAGGATTCCTGAGGAGAAGTGTACAAGCATCAAGGTTGTGTGGCGGCACCAAGACTAGATTGACAATGTAGACAGAAATGTGCTAACCAACCTTGAGAGACAGCTGAAGAGATTGTAGTCATCATTATAGATGTGGTCCCCAGTCATGTCTCTGTCCCTTTCCTGGATTAAAGTGCGTTGGTAGTCTTTAAATACAGGGTTGCTCAGTCCGGCAACTTAAAAATGAGAAATCAAAGTCAGAAAGATATTCAATGAGGTCTGCCTTAAACTAACAGCTAACACTCCATGAGGAGACCAAAACCACTTTTGTCCTTTAAATCACATTTTTCAATAAATAAATAAATAAAAGAACGAGGTCTTACAGTTCTTCTGTGGTTCTTCTTTAACATCTCTTTCCAGTTCAAACTGGGAGAAGAATTTAATTTCTGGTTCAGTCTGTGCAACATAAGACAATTAATTAAAACATTTACATAATAACAGGGTGACCTGTGTCGTTTTGCATACGGATGTTAGATTTGATGGCCTAATTTTCTTTAACTCATGCTGTACCTGGAAAATGACGACTTTGCCATCATCAGCCTGGAGGTAGAAAGTCCATGTGGAAGTAATGAAGCTGTGGGCCTGACTCATTACATCATCCCAGAAACCTCTGACCAGAGTCAGGGGGTACAGAAGATGAATCCTAGGCATCATGCCCTCCAACTGAAAAAAATAAAATGAAATAATATTGCACACCAAGGATACAGGATTAGTTCTAGAAGTAGGGGTTAAAACACAACAAATACAAAGTCAAAAGAGAACAAACAGCTGACCTAATCTTTCAAACTTGCTAGAGCATGCATCTTGAACGATGCATGCTCTAGCACCAAAGCTGTCCCTACTGTATGGTGTTTCATGTCGAAACGGCTTGAAATTATCCACAAAAATGCATAAAATACAACATGAAAAGCTAAATGTTCTTTAAAGTGGCAGAGATTTAAAAGTAGCTTTCCAAAAATGATGACAGCAACTTCCTGTTTGTAATGCAGCCATTTTAAATCTAAGCATTTAAGTGTACTTAAAGTTTATTTAAACTATAAAAAACAATAAGCAAGTTCCAAGTCTAAACCTTCTTCACTTTTCATGTTTGTCTGCTTTTTAAAAATTCTAGCTACCTAGAATATAAAAAAAATGGCCTTGCAGATATTTCTGGAAATATCCTTGTCCATACAGACTGTGTTATAGAGTGTTATACACATTCATACCTGCTCATGCCGCTGCTCAGCGAAGGGGAGCTGATTCTGACAGCCCAGGTTGCATGCATACTGCTCATCAGACTGGGTGTAGGCTTCGCGACAGGCTGCAGAAGTTTGAAAGCGGTGAGAGATAACAGATGGTAAAACTGTATTATGGATAATGAACAAAGACGTGCGTAGAGCATGCTCACATCATAGAATTGGATTTATTAAGATAGGGGCTGATCGTAATAACAGCATTGTTGTTAAGAGTATTGCAGGTAATTAATTAACAACCCTTATCCTAGACAGGTCAGCCGTGAAGTAAACAGGTCGGTGTATAGCTTACTTGATTCACACTCGGCTTTGGTCTGATTTAAATCTTCGCTGTCACGGACAAACTGACAAATGGAGAACAGACGGCAGCCTCTCTGACAGGCATATAGTTCCTCCTCCTGCACAACAAAACAAACCCAGCCAGAGGACCAGTTGAATGACTAGACAAACAAAGACATTCAGCTGAAAGATGACGCACTTTCGATTCTAACGCAACTCAAAAGTTGTCCTTCACAAACAATATTCGCTAATCAAAATGCACTGCAACAGAGTCAAGTACACACGCTCGCCCACTTATCAAACGCAAACGCTAGCTAATGGTAGCAGCAGTCATTTTCCTTAGCAAGATGACAACTTACCCGCGGATAGGTGTGCAAACTGTATGTCATTTCACATGACTTATGGCAAGACGCTGTATTTCCCAAGACGCTGTCGAATACATCTGAAGATACTAACGTGGCCGCGAGCAGGACAGAGAGTCCCAATGTGCAGACAATTGAGGAAAGAGACCCCATTTCACCTGCCAAAACCTAAACAAACAACTAGATCCTCTTCCTTGTACTCCTTAATCGGGTTGTGCTCTCGCGAGAACTTTGCCTCGCGCGATACTTTTCTGACGAGTTTGCTGAGTTTAAGTACTAACTGTAGACTAACAACGATACTGGGAATAATAAAAAATAAATAAATAAAAAGTGGGAAAATGACTATGGTTTTTGCCCTGTTTTCCAAAGAAAAAGTAACAAATAAAGGCACCAAGAAAAGAATACTGACATCGAGAAAGTCAGAGAGGATGATGGTAAATTATGCAAAAGTAAAATTTTACTGATAATACTAATGATGAAGCAATAATATAATAAGAGTATTATGTTACTTTAAAATTATAATTCAGCTTATGTAAAAGTTTAGTGATTTATTTACTGAAACTGCGTACTATGTGGTCCGCCACATGTTTCTAATCTGTTGTTTCCGAGCGTACCTAAAGGCAACATTGTTACTATTGTTTTGTTTTTTTACCATAGCCATCCAGCTGCAGCTAGCTCTACGAAAGAGATTGTTTATCATAGTTGCCGCTACATAGGCAACTATTCGTTTGTAGAGCACAGAGTAATTACATAATTTACACAAGCAAAGCTTTGGCAGTTGAATTTTATAGAATTTCGAGTGCTAGCTGGAGTTAGGCAACGTGTAACAGAGAGGCGCTAGCAGTGGTTACCTCCGACTACGTCGGAAACCGGTCTCTCTTTATTTAAACTGTTTTATCACAGATTAGTCAAATTCATGATTTCTACAAAGTAGTTTCCTGACTTGTCTTTGAATATGGACAAGTTTGTAGTGCGGCTTCCTAAAGGAGACACACCTAAAAAATCGAAGACAGACGAAAAGGTTTACAGACAGACCACAATCGAATCTCTACGGGTGAGATATTAGGCATGCATATAAAATAATATGATTGCTTAGTGTGACAATGTAACGGATTTACTTTGTAACTGCTCGCCTTTGTGTTTCCTAAAGAGAGTGGTTGTTATTGAGGATATCATGCGCTACAAGTCAATGCTGGAGCTGCCTGAACAGAGTATAGACAACCTGCTGACTGCCCTGAAAGAGCTGAGTAAGAAGGTCCCATCTAAGGAGGTGCTCAAGTCCACGAAAATAGGTAGATACGTTTTTTATGACTCGTAATACTGATGGATTATTGTTGTAAAATAACTTGAGTTTCCATTTTAGTTCCTCTTGCACAGATTGCAGAACCAAATCCATTTAAAGCTGACATTGGCTTGCGCGCTCTTTTTACATAAGTATTATAATTCTGAAGTGCAAACCGCTTATTAAAACTGTGTTCACCTCATAAATGCCAGGCCAGTCAAACTCATAATATTCACAAATGCTATCAAAACATCTTCCTGCTAAGGTCACACTGTCAACAAAATGCGAAAGCATCTGGATCCCGAAGTAAGTTCAATGGCAGCAAAGGTTTACACGGACTGGAGGACATTCATTGAGGAGAATTCCAATAAGCCTTCTATTGAAGTGCGCTCGGACAAACAGTCTGAAGGACTCAGGAGCAACGCTAGAAGGCTCATGTCTGAAGCACTGGAGGTCAAGGTGAGATAGAGAACCTCAGGGAGACACACCCTGTCAGTGCAATAGTGTAAGCCTTTGTGTAGCATGGCTTTAGCAATTTAAAAAAACAAAACAAAAAACTCAATTTAATTGTAACTTCTTCCGGTTTCCTTCCTTATCAAAAAACACGTATCTTGAACTTCTATTTCAAACTGAAAATCAACATTAATCACTATTTACAGTTATATTTTATTTTATGCATATTTATGAACTAGAAATAGTCCATTTACAGCACTGATGTATTCTTTTTAAATAAGTATCTGAATGCCTGTTCATCATACAGCTACTTGGCAAGTATTTGACTCATTCATACCTAAAATATTTCTGTACATTCTTTATGTGTTTTCTTCTTCTTGTCTTTGACCTACAGGAAGATTCTGGTCTCATAGACAACATTGAGAGGGAAGTGTTTCACCAGAGCTCCCGGCTGGTCAGCACTTCATACAGACGGACTGTTAGAGCGCTTGTGTTTGCGTTCAAACACAACCCTGAGGTCAGAACTCAGGCGAAGAACAGCACAATATCTGTCAACGAGTTGGTCTCTAAATACAAAAAGTAACTGAATAATAAACTAGGCAGAGCCAACTGTGTACAGAAAAACTATTTGCATGCAATTTGAGAAGGGTTTTATGCATGTGCATTTTATTTTATATTATTTTCTTGATTTTCTGCAAAGGAGATAAAAAATAACTTTAGTGGCACATCAGTAGCCTTACACTGTTTGTAACTGCACATAAATCATTGTAAAGAATACTGGTGGTGATGATAATCATGCTATTTGTTTTGCAATGTAACAATGCAAGCATTTTTTTTGTCAACAGGTGCACTGTTTTTATGATGTAAATGAAATATTTTTATACAAAACATGATTTAAAGTATGACAACTTAAGCACTGGAGTCTTTTCTTTGATAAAGCAGAACAAACGTGATATATTTATCACTAAAGAAGCACTAGCCAAACGATAGCTATTACCATGAGAATAACAGCCAGAACACAAATGCTGATGAAGACAATATCACTCAAATCATGAGGCTCATCTTCTGGATCCCCTTCATTGCCACTGCTGTCATTGTCAGTTTGCTGGGCCTGCTCCTCCAGACGACGCTCCTCTGCAGAAATGATGGACACTGATGCTATTTTCCGCAGGGCATCGCACTGCAATTTATATTCTTGTACATTTTCCTGCTTCCCATCAGAGAAATCAATGTAGAGTTTGTTTACAAGCATGGTGATGTTCCGATGTTTCTGTAAGGGATCATTAGATACAGTATTAATAGAAGCAAGCCAGAAGTGTCTGCAACAAATATTTAGCAGCTAAAAGAAGACAAATCATTGCCTATTATAGTGTGACAGTAAACTGTTGTTAGTCACCTGGCTGGCAGTACCACAGTCGACAAATTGAGCCACTATCTTGTATGAAGTGGTTGTTAACTGTGCTGCACAGGTTGGGTTTCCCAGGTAGACACTCTCACGGTCCAGCTGAGGTAAGGACTGCTGGGGTATCACAATGGTGAATTCTGATCTTGTGCAGCTAACGTTTACAGGCACCACTTGGATTGAGGGGAAAAAAGTTCACACTTTTTAAGAGCAGCTTAAGAATGACCTGGGAAAAGCTGGCAAATGATGAAGAACTTTTATTTATTTTAGAAGTCAAATCAGATGCCTATACAAGGAATATTTACCTCCCTGGTAAGAGGCGGTAAAGCCTCTGTGAGCTTCATTTCTGTCTGTGCTGAGCACCACCAGCAACTTGTTGCCCTTTGAGACAAGAGAAGACGGTTGCTCCCTGCCACACCAGCGTCCCAGCAGAGTGTCTGTCTGGCTAGTCCCGTCATAAACTGCGACGGAGTCATAGTCGCACTCATCTGACAAACTGTTGC
Source organism: Cichlasoma orientale (assembly GCA_034780415.1). Classification (NCBI taxonomy): domain Eukaryota; kingdom Metazoa; phylum Chordata; class Actinopteri; order Cichliformes; family Cichlidae; genus Cichlasoma; species Cichlasoma orientale. The sequence continues at coordinate 187,249 of JAVDPK010003104.1, read as the reverse complement.
GATCCTCCAAGTCCATTATGGGGAAGAAGAGTTTGATGCGGTACCCTGCTGCTAGGGTGACGCTCCAGTGGCAGTTGATGTTGTTTGGGTAGATGTTGGGGAAATTTGGGCTGCTAAAGTTGCCGCTTACAGCTGACAGCACCTGCTGGCACTCACCTATTAAAGTACAGTCAATCAGACAGTCTATTGGATTGAAAATATTAGCTTGCTGCAGTGCATTCATTTCATTATTGGATTTTTAGGATACTTCATATTCCCCATGCAGCCCCAAGCGAGTGAGTAAAAGCTTATGTTTATGAAATATATATATTTTTCCTGGTCACTGTGCCTGGTGAATAAATGTAAAATGGCAAATTAAGTTACTAGAGCCACCTTGAGGTGCTCTGGTTTACTCCCACAGAGCGAAGACATGCTTATGAGGTTAATTAGTGATTGTAAATTGGCTGTGGGTGTGAATGTGAGTGTGTGGTTGTCTGCCTCTCTGTGTTTTATCTGGGGATAGATATAAATATAATAATTTCAGACCAAATTATTAACATACTACATTATATGGCATTTATAAAGATGTAACAGTTCTTTATCCCTTTTGGCAGCTGGCTTCTGCTCAACAAGGTCAGATGTGGACAGTCTGTGAGCCGCTGTCTAAAAGTTATTCTGCAGAGTTTCAATTGAATTTGAGTGTGTCTAGCCCAGTCAAGACATGGTTAAAACTTTTTGCTAATAATAAATCTAATTCTCTATTGCTAAAATCCAACATTTTTCACAAAATCTTTCCTATTGAGCTTTAGCTCTTTGAAACAGATGCTCTCCTCTATTCACTCACAGAATAGTTCTTTTCACTCTATTCTGTGAGTGAAAAGAACTTTTTTAAACATAAATTGCTTTTGGTTGAATGTCATATTGCTAATAATTGAACTTTTTTTCTTTCAGTTTCTGCATTTACACCGAAAATATGCACAGTTAAGGGGAACAAATACCAAAAGCACCTTGTATATTGGTGCGAAGAAGCCCAAACCAAATTAACATACCTGAATAATAGTAAGCCTTGAACCCACGTCCCCCAATATTGAAGTCAGACTTGAAGACCACGAGAAGTTGGTTGGAAGTACTGATGATATTGGGGGGTTTATCTGCGCCACAGTGTTTACCAAGGTGCCGGTGGGTGACTGTTGGGCCATCAAACAGGGCTACAAAGTCAAAGTTACAGCCCTCATTGTTTTCCAGCTGGAAGTCCAAGAAGACCAAGGTGACCACACTTGTGTTTGACACATGGATGGCCCAAGAGCAGTCGGCATTGTTGCTATACTCCTGAGGGTAGCCCGGACTGGAGATTACTCCAGATAGTCCAGTCAGGACTCCACCACACATATCTACAGAAGCAAGAATGCAAACTTAGATTTGCATTGGACAGGACCAGTAATGTTAAAGTATCTTTCATGTGACATGTTGTAAAAATGCAGGAGCTGCATTCAGCACCGCATGCACACTTTCGGCTCAGCGTGCTGCATTTTTATAGTTAACTGTTTGGCCAGAGTGCCATCGGGAATTGAAACATATTTATATTCATGCTAATGGGACAGCTCAAGAGTCTGCAACTTTTAAAAATAAAACATGTCAGTAACTGTAAAATGTTAACATGATAACTTGCTATGATAAACATGGTAAACACTGGCTAACATTATCATCGTGAGCATCATGGTATTGTGAAATGCTCCTCAACTACACGTCCTCACAGAGCCACCGGCACGGCTATTAGTCCAAATAGAATATAATATTTCAGTGATTTTAAGGCCAAGAAATTTTTAGCTAAAAGCTGCGAGCGACATGGTCAGACGAGATAAACTGAAGTTTTGGCCAGTTAGTCAACCAATCGCTGTCACAGTCCATTGAGTGTAACAAACTACCTTTTCTGTAGCTAACACTGAAGCCCCTGAAGGCCACATGGCGATCTGAATGGAAGATGATGGACATGACGTTCCAAGAAGAGGTGAACTGAGGTGGGGAGATATCACCACAAAACGTCCCAAGGAGGTTCCCTTCATCCTCAGATATGCCATTGTATATTTTAATGTAGTCATAAGCACAGCTGACATGGTACTCCAGCTCAAAGTGGTGGAAAGTGAGGAGGACAGAGGAGCCCTCTGCTACCACAATTAGCCAGGAACAGTGTATGTTGTAGGGGTACGGGCCTGGGAAGTTTGGGCTTGAGATATTGCCAGATGGCGCAGAGAGGATTCCTCCACATTTGACTCCTTATAATTAAAAAAAAAATCATTTCAGTTCAAAGAAAGCGATTATGGTTCACTGTGAAAGTGTATTACAAGCTGACATTGAACAATTGGAGCCCAGCATGCTCTGTATATACAGTACCTACAAGATAAAGCACTCCCATGAAATTTAAGCATTGCTCTATCAAGACAAAGAATGGCAACTCACCTTTTTTAGAATCAGACTTGTCAAAGAGCAGTAGTAAATGAATCAGTATAGCCACCCTGAGAGTCATGTTGTTATTGTTGATTTGGCTTTTGCCACACCTCAGCTACAATACCAGCAGAAGCACACAACGGCAATGTCAGAGCGCACAGCTATGAGACATCAGTAGTGGTGCCTGTAGAGGTAAGAGGACTTTGAAAAATTCATCCACAGCCTGAATGAGCAACCTGATACCTGCCTGGGCCTTGCTTTGCCTTTCCGCTAAATTTTAATGACTGATATCCAATGAGCATGAGTGGCTTGTCAGGACACTGTTTGGAGAGATGTTATACATTTTTAATGACACGCACACATACGCACACACCCACCCGAATACACACACGCACATGGAACAGCAGCTGCGAATGGAGTTAATAAAGAGATAGGAAGAAAGAGAGAAGGATGATCGTATTTGTCACTAATATAAATGGCTTCATTACAGTGATGTGAAAGAGAAGATCCCAGAGTCACAAAGTAATAAGGGCACTGTGTAGGCTTTGTGTTTGTTAAAGCAGCTTAAGCTTGCATTTGCATTTTAATGCACTTGAGAATCTGCAATAAAGTAAAGTGCAGTAATAGTGTTTATTGTTTCTGTTACTGCTGAGGCTCACACCTGCCGCTTCTGTTTGAATGGTCTCACTGTACCAAATGAGCTAATCGGGAATTTTTAAAACAATGGAGTTCAGGAGGAGGAGTTCTATGATATAAAATCTTTTATTCTCAACAAATGCTTCATAATTGCTATGTGACAGTTCTGCTCATATCAATTAAATGCCTCCTTTTTTATGCAATCATGTGCTTATTTTAATTTCAGACAAACACAGAATGTGCCACTGCATCGTATCTGATAGGCAAGGTAATTTCCCTCAAAAATGCAAGCCTTTTTAATGCAAATTCTGTTTATACTCTAATTTCTGTTTATGAGAAGAGTTATGCAGTGGGTCTAAGACAGAGATTTTGTGGTATTTGCCAAATGCCAATCATATTCCATGACTCATTCCTTCTGTTTTGACAGCCTTATAGCCAAACAGTGCAGACACATGTAGACAATAATCCTGGGTCAATGTGAGTGCACAGCAGACAGGGAGATAAAGTACTCTTAGTAAAAGCCTATTCTGCAAATAAATGTTTGCTATTCCAGCAGTGCTGTAAAGGCAAGGCTTTTAGATTGAGCATGTCTAATAGCTTAGGTGAGCAACACTAATACCTAAAGAAACCTGCTAGATGGTGCTGTTACACTATGAAAATACAGTGAAAATCACTACTGGCTTTTAAAAAGTAATGTTGAGCTCTAAGCTGAAATAAATAAGAATGTGATTAAAATCAGTCAAGTGTTTTTTGCACAGGGGTTCCTGGAACTCAAATGAACTGCCTTGCCTTTGAATTTTAATTCTGTCCTCTCTGAAAGCTTGTCATTGTTCAAGGATGTGGGTGCTGGGCAGTGCTGAAATGTGTTTCAGAAAGATACCGTGTGTTTAGAGCAATTAAATCACCTATTAGCAAGTAAATACTACAAAAAACAAAAAGGTTGAAACCACTGGAAAATTCCAGCAGAATAAAAACGAACTTCAGTCACACAATAGCAGACGTTTGACTGAAGAGCTTAATTCAATGATTTAGTTCCAGAAATACATGAAAGGCGCATTCAAATTATATTCAGGAGCATTAAAAGAGCCATTTTAAAAAACATCAGACGTGGGTGGATATTTAGACATTTGGCAGGTGTGAAAAGTGTCCAGATACATGTGAATGTTCTGTCTAGCATCTTTTAT
>JAVDPK010003104.1:167884-182671 GCA_034780415.1 Cichlasoma orientale | reverse complement strand
ACACACACCCAATGAGAGATTTTGACACACATGGAAGAATGGAGTTTCATCCCTCCATTAGAATCTAGAGATGCATATGATCAATGATCAATGTAAATTTGCACTAAAGCTGTGTTCTGGCAGAGCGCACTGGCCCAACACCTTATTGAGATGCCTTATTTAGACTTTTCTTTAAATGTTTTCATCCACTTGCATATGACGTGACATGAAACAGCTGAACATCTTCATGATATTACCAGGTTTATCCACTGACTAGTTGACATGCTGCGTCATTTAACATCGCTTACTGCATGGCTTATTTGTAGAGATAAGACCTAACCATAACTCATGCTGACACATTGCATTGCAGTTGGAGGAATGATAATATAAATTCTTTTCAACTCTTCTGAGATCAAGGTGCATTAATAATATTTAAACAGCAGAGCTTCACATATTAATTTAGTGAGTATTTCAATGAATAACATTGCTATAGCAGTGGTGACCAGCCAAAATGAATGGGGACTCAGAAAACACCACTACAGCCTTGTACCTTGTATTCCCATCTAGTGTTACCTTGCAGCCAGAAATGTTTTTTTTTCTCCATTGCGGTGATTTTGTTAACATTTCCACCTTCTCTATACCAAGGACAATACTGATATGTCATTGCGCTGCCAATTGAGGGAACTCTCAGATTGGATTATGGACAATAATGAGCTAAGCCTCCCTCTATAGTTATGAGGGCAATGAAATCCATTATTTGGGTTATGCAACAGAAAGGAGAAAGAATTAACATTCTCCTGGCAAATACGGCTATACTATCATCACTTAACTGCATCAAATTTAAGAGTGAAAAAGACCCAAATGCATCACAGAGGATTTACCAATTTACAATATTATACCTGCAGTGGGACACTCTGAAGATACAGGCTAAAATAGAAAACTTTGCTATTCTGATTAAAAATACATTCTAAAAAATATGTATATATGCCATTATGTTTAAAATCAGAAATAAATATACACTAAATCACTGATAGTTTTAAACAAATGGCAGTAAAAGTTATTGTTATTAGTTATATATACAAAATTGACTTTAACCTCCAAATAGGCAACTGCAAACAACAACCCTGAGGGTTTTTTTAAACTATTAATCTGTCACAGTAAATGCATTTTACCTAAAATCTCAGCATAATGAAATTTTTTAAATTTTTTTTTAACTTTATGCACATTTACTCACAACCTCAACAAAAGCATAGCTTTTGTAGCATCTGTTAAGTTTTAACAAAATTATATATATGTAAATATATTTCTAGGAGTCAGAGTTAAGTGGTTTAAAGACTTAACTTTATTCACAGATTTTTGAGGACAGTCACAGGCATATCTGATATCTTTGACAATGGCTATTACTACACTGTATAAAAAATGAATCCAGTGATTTGTGGACTCCAGTTTGAAGCCTCAGTCCGTGAAGCAGCTAATTAACTTAGCAAGGTTAGCAAGCTGTATCACTAGCCATGGGTGCATCTTACAGACAAAGAGTAAATAACATATAAGTAAAATACTAGAATTTCATTCACTAAAACTGGAACACATATCACAGTCCAGTTCAGTGATTCATTTTAGTTGAGGCGATCCCTAGCAAACAATTAAAGGGTTAAGCATCCATCTCATTGGTACACCTCTTGTTCTGAATATGTTTACTATTCCTAGACTGACATACAAAGCAAAATAAAGGAAGCCTAAGGTGTCAGGTGTGACTGGGCTGGCTTAAGGCCCAGACAGAAGGGCCCGTAACCAGAATTTTGCTTAGGGCCCAGTGAGGTGAGAACCAACTCTGCTGGGGTTGATGAAGTGCTGGGAAATGATGTTGTTGTGTAAATATAAACATCTGAAGTGCCTCAAGTTGCATCTTGAGCCAAATTCTGGGTAACACTTGTAATTTTAACTGTTACTCTCTCACATATGTGCTTACTTGCAATGTCATGGTGTTTGCGCTTTGCAAGTTCTTGCTATGTTACTCCTTTGTGTGAACTGTAATTTTTTTTTTCACTCATTTTGGTTTATTTTTGGTTTGTCATGTACTTTATAAAGTCATAAGGTGAAGAATAAAATGGATACTGTGCTCCCCCTTAAGTTGTTACAATGCTTGTGTGGGCCTCGTTGGCTTATTCTCTCATTGTCCACTTGGGTCTCAATTAGAGATTAAGATTGTGTTATTGTAAAGATGATTGTTCTCTTGCATACAGCCTCTTCACATAATTATTTCCCTGTGGTATTTGCCTCAACAGAAGCAACATTGCTTTTAGCAGCCGCATAGGGGATGTGTTCCACAGAACAGATGTTCATCTGAAGGCATGTCTGATGTCACAGCACAAAACAAATTATAGTAATATGTAAATTAACAATTTCATTCTTTCTTTTTGTATGCATGGGAAGTAAAAAGCAGGATTGAACAATAAATCTAAGTCATATTCACTGCCAATGGAAAAAAAAATGCAATGAAACACAAGTTGAAAGCAGTTCTTTAAGTTTTTATTCTTGCATTAGAATCGAGTAATGAGCATTTTGATGGTATCCATTTCACGTTCATGTTTCATGCTTCATGTTTTTGAAACATTTTTTGTTAATATTGAACTTATTCCTGAAATGATATTGCAAATAAAAACCCCAGTCCCAATATCTGCCAGAGAAATCATAATTATATGTTTTCTCTAAAATGTTTTGACTTTTACTAATCAGTTGAAACCTCGTTCCCATTTCACAATAATCTGCCAGGAATCTGTTCTTGCTTGTATTTGATGGCCAGTGAGTTGTCAAATGAGCCAAGTTCAACTTTTGAGTGTCTCTGTCTTCTTTTAGGCCCCTCCATATCCAAGCGTTAACCTTCTGGGCTGAAAACTGAAGCCGATGCAGAAGTGCTGAAATCTTAGTTCTTGGAATCACAGCCTGAGGCTGGCGTTAATAGTAAGTCAAAATCCACAGGCTTCCACATAAAAATTTACAACTTTACAGCAGAAATAAACATGTTTATAGGTTGGTGTGAAAAAAAAAAATGCTTTTGTCAGGTGGATGCCAACACAGGTAGCTGAAGCCGGTAACTGTTTTGAAGGCTTAACCTCAGCTAACTGAAGACACTGAACTTGACCATGTTTATGGTGTTGGTACCTTTTGAAGTATTTTTAATTTTGTTCTCTGACAAATACTATTGCTTGTTGAGCTAACAGCATGCTAACTCTGCTTCAGTTTTGATGAGTGAAATTCTAGTATGTGCTCATACATTGCACCTATACAATATATGGATACTCTTTGTTAACCAAGCTCTGTTGTATCAGCTCTCCACCCTCTCTATGGTGATTATATCATTACTGTCAGATCAGAGGTACAACTGGATGGACAAACCAGTGGATGATGCCACAATGGCTACATAGGACTCATGGGCAACATGGTTTTTGTTAGGGAGTCAAGACTCTAAAGAAGAATTTGAGAAATAGTGTAATAGTTGTAAATAAGAACATGTTCTTAATCTGTCTGCCTGGTTAAATAAAGGTTTAAATTAAATTAAAAAATTCTACTCAAAGCAGCTGGTTGTTGCATTAGGTGAACAGACACCTAACAAAGTGCATTGCTTTTGGCTGACTGTATAATGCACATTGGGGGGATTGCCATCATCACATTATCTCTGTTGTAGTGAGTTTGTAAATGGAGCTTTCTGGGATAGACCAGGTCAAAGCCTAAATGCCAAATGTCAAATATCACTTTTTTGAATACAGTGTCTACACAGAAAAACAGGAATGAGCTGTCACATCAGTCAAAAGAATATTTTTCCTCAGCACCGTCTGCAGTAAACAACATGGTAACTTATTTACCAAAATGTGAGGTTGGAAGTCCTGAAAATTGATTAATAGACCCTAAAACACAAACCAATGTTTCTGTAAATTCAATATCTATCAGTTTTGCTAATTGTACAAATTAGTTTGAAAGTGTCATCAAAAATAAGCGATTTTAAATATAATTTATTAAAAAATATCACAGCAAACACATCAGTGTATGACATCAAAAGCAGAGCTCTTCATATCAGTTCCAACTGAGCTGTCTAGATGGCTGTGCTGTTTTGGGCAAAAGGCAACAGCCTTTTAATTTATCATTCAAATAGTGATACTGCAGTGTAAATACTTCAGATAGCTGGGATTCATAGGGGGGGAGAGGAGCACCCTGGCACATAAACAGACTACAATCTTGGCCCTCAGCAAAAGCACTTGATTAAGCTGTTTTAGTACCCTTTACTCACTGGGTACTAAATATCTGACTCATAATGTATCAGTTATACCAGAAGATGTAACAGCTCTTGCTATGATCTTGCATGGATATTTTTAAAAAGTAAGCAAATGAAGGGAATGGTGATGTGGATGTGCAAGGGAATCAGTAACACAAACAGCTTAGATGCATGATGACACTTAATGCATCACTTAATACAAATTTTTAATCTTTTTGAGGTGAATGATTCATTCAGATTTACACCAGCATAAAATGACACATCCATGGGACAAAGTCCTGTTGTATTCATAGTGGTTACAGATCGATGAGGAGTTGAAGGAAAAACTTTTCCATCTACTGTTGTGTGATCCAAAACTCCAGTGCTGTGTAACTAAAGAAAATAAATAAATAAATAAATGAAACAGGTATGAAATAGATGTGTGAGTGCATGTGTGGCACATACCAAAAGACCAGTACAGGCCCGACTGTGACAGGAATTTGGTGGTTCTGCAAAACTGTTTGGGCCATTGCGCACTTGGTTTGGGTCCATTTGCATGGTAACTGCAAATCAATACAAAGTCATTCTCAGTGACTGCCTTTATCCTCGATGAAACATTTCTGTTCACATCAAGGTGGTCTCTTTCAAGATGACAGTGGCCTTCCGTGCCCCCCTGAATAGTCACCAGTTAAATACCTGTGGGAGATTTTAGACTACTCTGTGATCTACAACTCCACTACTGGACAAAAATACCAAATGCAGGAATATCTTTCAGAATGATGTTTTGCCATCCTTCCAGTATGGTCCTGAGATGTGTAGAATCAATACCAAGTTACAGAAGCAAAGGAGGAAATAGTTAAAGTTGTCAAGCCACAAAGTCCATTTAGGCAGAAGGCTATATGGACTTTGAATGAGTCAGCAAAGCGATGCTTGGTCTCAGTCCCTGCCAGCAGTCGACATTTTTAACCATGACCACTATTATTCCCTAATGTCAACCAAAAAGAAAAAAAGAATTTCTTTCTCTAGTCAAGTAAGAATAAAATTTATACATACACACAGTTTCCTCAGATTTTCTAAGGGCACACTGTACACTGTTTTGCAACATGCTGCTAATAACAAAGTCTCTAAAAATACAATTTAAAATTGGTTCTTTGCTAAGTTGACTGTTATCTGTAGATACAACATTGGTTTCTCCCTTGTGTTAGGTCCTTTTTTATGCTTGAATGATTCATAATTCAGTGTCAAGTGGCTTAACAAACAAACAAACAGTCCTCTGAAAATGGTCAGGTACGAGAACTGGACTGCAAATGAGAAAAAAAAGCAGCCAATGTCTGCTGAGAAGAAAAACTCTGAAAGACCTTCAGAAATCCCGGCTCCTTGAAACAAAAATATAAAGAAACGAGGGATGGCTCAAGCCTTTTGCACAGAACTGTTTAAGTGATTTTTTCAGACAGCGAGTTGTAGTTTTAGAAAACACAGACAAATGTGTTGCTCTGCCAAGAGTGGTTTCAGTTCAAACACAGTTTGATGTCCCTTAGGGCAATTAAAAATAACACATTTTGGTATTTATTTTAGAGGATTTGCTGCATATAATTTTATACAGGCCTGCATAAATTTCTTGTCCAAGGTGTTTTATTCCTGCTTCACAATGAATATCAAGTTCTACATTCCTACAGAGGTAGCAGGCACCATACAGTGCATTAACTGGAGTCCTTAGAACCTGCAGTTCAAAATGTAAGATTTACTATAACTGCAATTTTGATAGTCAATTTAGAGGACTTTTGCCTTATTAGGCACGTAGTTTAAGATAATTGCACAAAAACAACATCCATAAGGTCGTTTATTATTCTGAGCAGAAAAAAGACCTGTCTGTGTCCACATTTTTCCTCTATATCACTGCTGACCCTTTTGGCCTTGGCGCCTTTTTGGATCTGAATCTGCTCTTTGCTTCCTGACAGATGGTCAAGTGTTACCAGTCTTGTCCTAGTCCGCAGGGGGCACCAGCTGTATGTACAGACTGAGCACATGCAGAATAACCTCGATGTACCTTTTCTTCAACATTCGCACCATATTTGTTTGCAAATAATGTGAAGTCTTGCATTGGTTAACAATATGAAAACCAAATTCACCCAGTTATAGTACCTGCAAAAGGCCAAGCTGGCAGTGCTCCACCTGAGCAGTTTACATAACATTGCAGTAATCAGACAACACCAGCAATGTGGTCAGAATACAGTCTTAACTAATAAATGTACAACGTAGCTCTCCTTAATATTAAACGTGCCTTTGCGCAGCATGTCGAGTATAATCCGTGAGATAATTCTAATGTTCACACCAGAAGAAAATGTGTGTTTGTCTAAGAAACCAATTCATAGTCTTAAGGAATAATACACCTTCCACGAAGAGTCGAAAATGAACAACTCCTTACTGGAACCAATGAAAATTCTTCCCTGGTGACATTCGGAAATGATGCCCAACAGTATATTAATAGTTTGGGGGACAACAGCAGTGATAGAGACAGAAGGTTAACAGCTACTGGCCAGTTACACTCCTGGGATGCAGAATGACCAATTACTTTGATTAATAGGGGTCTAATTAAATAGCTTCTCTCCCAGCCATTGCCAGTAATGTTTTTCAGTGTGATAAAACTGTAAGTAGATGTTACTTGTTCTTTCTCATATTTTTATTACTCCTATGTTGTCCATGTTTGTGAATCTGTGCTATGGCTTGATTGCCAGTGCCTCTCATAAGACATTATTATTGCTTGCATGCAGACTGATGGGAGTGCGCTTGTGTATTTCTGAGTGTGCACGGGGTTGTTTGTGTCTTGTTCCCTCATCTATCAGTAGGCTGTCCTTCTCTGATGACCACTGAAGCTCCATTAGTACCCACAGTCCTGATTGATGTTGCATAGTACTGTGGTGGAAGGCTAGGAGTGCTTTTCTGAACCAGCAACATGCTTATTACAACACCTTTTCACCGCAGAAAGGGGAAATTGCTATGCTGATGTTGTGAGGCTCAGATTTGAATTGATGGTGAGCTCAGCAAATGCCTCAAATGATTTGCTTTTCTGGAATTTATTTGCAGATGATGTCTTTGAGCAAGAAAAATGTTTGTTTTTAAGATATGGTGGTTAAGATTATTTACTGCTTCATAAATTAATTTAAAGAATAAGTTCTGTCATGCAGAACATTTCTGGACCTTGACTGGCAAACTCCACAAGCTCCCTTAATTCGGGTGATTCAGAGCAGCCAAGTGGTCCCAGTTGTGTCTGTTTAAACGCAGCAAACCCGCTTGTTTGGAAGGATTCCGTTGTTTTCACGTCCATGTCAGGTAAAGTCCAGTCCTCATGATTCATTTTATGACTTTTTTTTTTTTTGGATATGAAATTTAACCCAGTAACCTGAAACCCTCCTGATCTGACAGAATCAAACAGCTATGTTTAACATTCCTTGATCAAATAAAGATGAAATAGTTGATGCTGTTAAAATGAAATACAGTAAAACACATAAAATGGATAGTTTATGAGCTCAGACACTGATAAGGTTTGCGTGATAAAACACTTTTTTTTCCCATGTGATCTTTTTTTTCCTGGTCTTCTGAGTGTTTTCACTCTCTTATGTCTTGTTCGTGTCAGCAAAATTGAATGTCTTGAAAAGTGAATGCTTGAGTTATGCCGCTACTTTTCAATATGGCCTTTGAATCCTTGTCTGCATTCATTAGTGGAAAGCAATGGCACCATGAGTACAAGGGCCAGCTGCCAAAATATCCATGCCGCGAGACAATGAGGGAGATTGGTGGCTCTGTAGCCTGCTGATGAGTACACAGTCTCTTTGATTTTCCATTTGAAACAGAGATATGGTGCTTGTAGCCCACTAGACTGTCAAAGTGAAGCCTAGCAGAATCAGTCAAGTTTTGATTTATTTGTGCTAGCTTTGCTTTTCTTCCTTGCACAGTGGCTCTCTATTGTCATTATCAGGGTCATAAATGAGTCAGTAATAGGAAATGAAAATAGTTATCATGTTGTTTTCTCTCTGTATCTGAAAAGGTTTTGTTAAGGATTAGTTGCCTAAAGTGTAGGTTGTTGATGATGATTAAAATTATGTTTGAAATTATTTTTCTATACAGGAAATGTGAGGGAGAGCAGATGACATGCAGTAAAGGCTGAGTCAGATTGAAACTGACAGCCTCAACCTGCAGAGCTTCCCACACACAAATTATGTTTTTATTGTTAAATTCGTGCTGTTTGGCAGATGGTGTACATTTTTTCCATCATATTTTTTTTGCCAGCAGTTTATGCATACCATTGCCTTATGTACAATGACATGTGACAAAGTGCAGTGATTGCTTTGCTGCATATTGAACGTACCATTTTAGTATTCCAGTGCTGCACATTATTACATCCGTTTCCACACATTAACCTTTTCCAAGTTCTTTCCTTACTGTTGTGCTCATATGTGCCCAGACTATGATTAATATGCCTTTTCTCTCATGTGATAAAATCTTGCCAGTCTCCCTCCCTGCCTACTGACAACTCCAGTCACCTTATTATTTTCAAAAGGTTGTATGGTCAGTGAGTTTAGATTATTCCATTCCTGCTCTACATCTTATGCCCCACATGTCCCTTCCTCATTCAAATCAGTTTTGTTTCCAGGAATGGAATATAGAAATGGGTTTTAGCTTTTGTGTGGATATAGTTCACTACTGTATAACCATTTCATCAACTTCCCACTAAGACAGTTTGAGTGAGTTCCCTTGGTTTGCCTGTGTTTTATTAGCTGGTCCTTTGTGGCTAAATTGTGCGTTCTGACACAAAGGGGGGAATGGACCAAACATCACATGTAGTGAGTATTGAAAAGTGAAAATAAGGGTGCCATGAACCTCATTTATTTTCCACAACCCCTTTTTATTATCCTTTCTAACATAAGATTTTACACACACACACACACACACACACACACACACACACACACACACGCGCGCGAATGAGGATAAAACAGTTCGTCAAACCTGTGAATTGAGATACAAACAAATGCACAAGGCTGATGTGAGTGTTTTAACCTCTCTGGTGCAGATAACAGTCAGAATGATATGACTCATAACAGGTGTTATAAAACTGGACATTGAGAGATATGTCAGTCAACTGCTGTTTGTACACATCCATGCAGCCCTGAAGCCCAGACTAAATTTTATCCTGTAGCGTGGCCAAAAGCAGCAGTAACAGGAAATTGAATGGAAGGCTTATAAACAGGGGTTAAAGTCGGATTTGGCTGCTGGGGGAACCCTAAGAGACGGTGTAGCGGTGCAGTGGGTGGAAAAGGCTCATTTGGAAATAAGTCACAAAATAACTGTATTATGGGCTACAGCAGATTTTCCTTTGTCCACAGGTGATCACAGGTCAGCTGCTTTTTGTAGATTTAGCCAGCTGCGATCTACAATCTACAACAGCATGCACTGTCATGTCTGCTTCTCATCCCTAGCCAGTATCAAGACAGAATGAAGGTACAGTTTGACAAATCAAACTAAACCACAACATCAGCTTAAATTTAAATTGACCGTCAATAGTAAGGATGCACCAATCCAGTATTGGGATTGGTTATCGATCTGACACAACAAGCTAGACCAGGTATTGTGACATTGAGCTGATTTATGCTGATATGACTGAAAAGAGAGGATGATGACAGTCATTTCTCTCTCAGGAAAGTCGGGAAAGGTATTCACTATATCGAGCCTGTTTTCTTACACACAAAATAGTGACTCCCTGTCTCTTCCTCACAGTGAGGAATGCAGCTTTTTATTTTAACACTAGTATCAGTTCAGTACTTGGTATCAGCAGATACACACAGTCAAGGCACTGGTTTGGATCAGAAATGGAAAAAGCTAGATCAGTGCATCCTTAATGCACAGCACAGGCTGCCTGCACCAGTCCAACACAGTCTATTACTGCAAACTGTACCATAACACTGCAACCTGACCACACAGCTTAGCCTGCACTAAACTGTCATGTATTCTCACACAACCGTTGAATAAAACAAAATTATTATCACAAAATGTATTTTTTTAAAGACACTTCACAGTATTAAATACCCAAATGACTTCATTAAGAGATAATGTACAGATCCAATGTCTGATTAAATACATCTACAATTAATAAGGATATTTCATGTAAGCTTTGAATTTCCAGTTCATTAGATTTCACTTGCTGCACAGTCCTTACATTTGAAAATAGTCTGTCATCTATCTCCCCCGTCTTACATCGTTCTCCAGCTCTGAGAGTGAAGTTATCACACATTACTGTTTCCACCCTCCCCGGGACATATAGCAACTGTACCATTAGCCAACAGACAGATTGTGTGCTTGTGTGCCAAACAGTGTACTGTATGCGTTTGCTGTTTGAAATTAATTGCCAGTTTTAAAAAAAGTAACTCTGTTTATGCTTGCTCACATTCTGTAATGCTTGCTTGATGCTGAAGATAAGTAATGCATCCTCAACTTTGTATGAGTGGAGTACGGTTGCGTGGGGCCTGTAATGGTTGTACTTTTTAGTGCATGATAAGAAAAATATATTTTATTCACTGCTTCCAATTATCAGATTTCAACAATATGAGCCGGTGCAATTTGCCTTACATCACAGATTTGAAAAAGAAAAATATTTGTGATATAAACATGTAAACACATCTTAAAGTGTTTTGTCTGCTCTCACAATGAAGTTAGAAAAGTGAAAAAAAAATCCTTGTAGCTATTGCTATTGTTTTTTTTTTGTTCGTTTGTTTGTTTTTCCCAAGGAGAGTCTTTACCGGCTATTTCTGAAGCAGCCTAATTTACCCCTTGTGTCACTGACTATATTTTGATGGTAGCATATACTCAGGCAAAAACCTTGCTGCATTAGCTGCAGTTAAAAGCCAAGCCTGACCAAATGGACCAATTTGAACACAGATTCTGGTTCAATTAGCTCAGAGATAGCGATCAAAAGACATTACAGTCCATAGCAGGTCTTTGATTGTGGAAGTGAAGTTTGAGATTGGAAGAAGAAGAAAAGAAAATGATTGCTGTGGTCTCTAGTATTGCTCTAGGGAAACCATTTTGTTCTCTGCTGCAAACTTCTACAGTGTCTCTTTTTCGAGTTCTCCAGCATTTCACATTTCTTCAAAGAATGCTGTTAATTTTTGGAGCGAGGTTGTGAAAGATTCAGCATTTCCACTATCCATCTTTTACGATAAATATAACAGGAATAGCTCAGTCATATCCAACATTTCATGCTACTTTAATTTATTACAGAATTTTTTGAGTTCTTGGAACACAGTGTTCGTGATCACTTTGTTGGAAAAAAGGCTGAAAAAAAAGGGACACAGTCAGATGATAGGACAGGATATTTAAGTAAACCTCCCATTATATCAAACCATCTAACATATTTATATCATAACTAAGAGATGATATAAAAATTATTTCCTAAGGTGGTGATTATAAACACCCATCACAGGTCACATTACTAACATTGTGGCTAACTTAGCAATGATTTACCAGTGGGGTCCTTGTGGCAGTTTTCAGCATGAGTTTGACAGAGAAAGCAATTTAAGAATGCCATGATAGGCTCTGGATAACTGTGACTGTAACATGTTGGAGTCAGTAAATTGATCACTTAACTGAAAAGGTAATAAGAGTTTTGAAAAGAAAATTACCTGGCGCATAGGCTCCACCCCCACCCCAACCCCTGCAACCCTGAGTTGGATAAGAAAATGGATGGATAGATGCCATTATCTGGAGCCTTGGAAGGTTTGTTATGTGTTTAGATCTTGTTATTAATTTTTTAGTGCAAGAAATTACAGTTTTAAGAAAATGTTTTGGTTTTAAATAATAGTAACTCTTAGTTACAGGAATTATTTGTGGGCATTTATTTTCTGGAACACACTGTACTTTTATTGTAAACTGTTTGTCCTCCTTTCTCAGAAGGGCACCTTGTCCTGCTCAATTATTGCTGTATTGTGTGTGTGTGTGTGTGTGTGTGTGTGTGTGTGTGTGTGTGTGTGTGTGTGTGAGAGAGAGAGAGAGAGAGTGGTTAGACAAGAAAGAAAAACTGTATTTGACAATGTGTGTAGCCCCTCTAAAGTGGGTAAATTTGCGTGTCTCTCTTAACCAGTCTGATCTGGGTGGCAGCTATTAAAAGATGAACATGCTGTGCAAGTGCCCTTTCCATCATGGCAGGATCTGCACCTAATGTCACCTTTGTCACACTGACTGACAGCATTGAGGGAAGCAAGGGGGCATCACCTGCTCTCCAATACACGACCACCTGTCAGAGCCAGCAGGCTCAAAACTGATGATGCTTAAGATCAACTTGAGGGCAGTGGACTTCACTTCAAGGATATACTGTATGCTCCATAAACTCCATTGTGGTGCATTCATTAGCTCTATTAACCCTAAACTTTTAAAGGGTAAGCATGTAATTGACCTGAATAGAGCGATTTCTGTTGGAATCATCATTCACATAATGTCCTCATGTCTCCCATTGTTCCTCTGGGGTCCTATGACTCAACTTTCTTTTTAGCTGATGGTTCTTATTTGCTTTTGATCAGTGCCCCAAATTCCCCACTGTGACATCACCACTTCTACACGTCTTATATGTGCCACTTTACTACACTCATGGTATCACTTTGTATGGGAATTTCCCAAGGATAGGTGGCCCCCTGCCACTACAGGATGCTCAGTGATGCAGGAAATTGAAAAAGGTGCAGGACCAGATTCATAGCACATCATCTTTATTAAGCCTTGTTTGCATGGACAGAAAAGTGAGTGTGTTTATTTTAAGCTCAAACTTTAAAGTGTCAGCTGTACCCATTTTCTACTTATCTTGAAAGGGGAGCCAAGATCGATCTGCTGTTTTTGTCACAAGAGTGTTAACAGATGGGGCACATCACAGAACATTATCTCAGCATGCTTAGCTGTTGATGTATGGCATGTTTGTACATGAACTGAACTATCAATGAAGCCAGAGAGGAACAACTTCTGTTGCAGCAAAATATTATTATTATTATTGTTAGTAGTAGTTGTAGTAGTAGTAGCAGCAGTAACTGCAATAATAGTATTATTTTATTTTTGTAGCAAAATACAAAGTGAAGTGTAAGTATTTACTTTAAAATGTAGCTGTGGTATTACATATCTGGCTGCTACAACATTCCCGAATTATCACTTGAGTTTAAAAGCAAATGGCCAGTTTTCCCTGCACTGACCCCAGCAGACTTAGCAAGCAGTCTAAAAACCTGAGCGCGTAAACAAGAACACAAGCTCTGAGAGGATCAGTTTAGGAATGTGATGCACATTGTGAACTGCGGGACTGAGGAAAAGCCTCCGCTGCTTGAGACAAAAGTGGGTCATACGAGAACATCTTAAGGGACTGCTGTGAAATTCTAAAAAGTAATTTGCTGGGAATTGAATTTCTAATGACATTAAATGAAAACGGAGCTGTGAAAGTGTTCCTCTCCTGTGCGAGCCCCAGTTCCTACAACCCCACTGAGACCTCGAGGCAACACGGGAGGCTAGTAAAGACAGGACTTATGGAAATGAATGGTGCCATGTGAAAAATCACATTTCATTGGGCTTCATTAAACTTTATATTTGCTTGATGAGGCCCACAGTTCTGAGATTTGAATGTGATTAGTTTACAATGTTGGGGGATGTTTTAGTTCTTCATTTCCAAATACTGTAAACATTTAATCGGGCAAGTTGACTAGAGCATTAGCTTGGAGGAAGTTGTTACTGAAGGTTTTAGTTGTTAAACTCACACGTTACAACAGCGCAAGCAGCTTCACTGTTGCAATGGGACATGTCTGTACAGTACCAGTCAAAAGTTTGGAAACTCTCACCCATGAATGGCTGAGTGTGTCCAAACTTGACTGGTACTGTATGTAGTTTACTGCTATTGATTTAGATAACAGGAATAAGTTCTGTTAACCCAGCCATTTCCACCTAGAAGTCTTAATAGAAACTCAACATTTCTGGACAACAGTTATACCAAATAGCTTTTGTCTGGAATTATTTTGTTAGTGATTCCTCTTTTGATTTAATGGTTGATGGTTTAGGCCATAAGGTGTCAGAAAGGGCAAAAAGTTGCTTGCCAGAATTTTTGAGAGGGCAAAAAACTTGTTTTTTCCCTACACTAAGAAATACTCCACTGCTATAACATAAAGTAATAATAATAAAACAGCCAAATTCTCATATATTATAAGCAAGAGAAGATGGGCAGGTGGCAGTTGTGTTATTTTATTGTAAACTGCACAAAAATAGAAGTAAATGTCTGCCATTGCACCTTTCTTCATCTTCATCCTCCTGTACTCTGAAAGAACCAGCTCTGTGTCTGAGGTCTATCTCGTGAATGTGCTTGTAATGATCACTTGGCAGTGGAAGTACATAGATTATTGGCTTCTGTCCATATCCATTACCTTGTCTAGACTTTTGTCTGTGTTTGCCTATTCCTCTTGTCCCCTGGTTGCTCTCAGTTCATACACACATACACACACACATACACACACACACACACACACACACACACACACACATACATATAT
>JAVDPK010003104.1:144111-167784 GCA_034780415.1 Cichlasoma orientale | reverse complement strand
CACACACACACACACACACACACACACACACACACACACACACACACACACACACACACACACACACACATATATATCATTCCAGTGTTCCCACTGGGGAATCCCGGGGAAAGCTGTAATCAACTGTCTTCTTTCACTGAAAAATTGTTGCTATATTATTACTATGTTGTTCAATAGTCTAAGAATATATTTTGTGATTTGTATTCATTTATTTCTCACCTGATATTCAAGTATGCAATTTATGTTTTTGCTGTGTTTAAAATTGAATACAGAAACGCATGTCTACTGCACAGTTTACTGGTAAAGAAAGTAGTGACCTAAAGTAGGCCAGCATTTTGATTACTTCTGATCAGATGCTGATAGCTCATCTTTAACATTCACAGCAGCACTCTGTCCACCCCCTGGAGCGACTAGATCAAATTCTCAATTAGTCTTGTTGTAAGTGTGCCATTGACCTTGAGAAGGGCTCTTTTTTTAAGCATGGTTCCTGGTTTGAATGTTAAGCCTTTCTAGTCACTTGAGGACAAATAGTTTGCGAAGCACACACAGCAAGTGAAGAAATGTAGAAATGCAAGAAGAGAGATTTTATCGATGCATTTATACCCAACATATGATAAGCAGCATGTTATTCTTAAGTGCCTGTTTTTTTAAATAAATTACACTGCTAGTGCAAATATTCAATGCTAAGTTGCTCTCAATAGCCTTATCTCTTGTTTACAAACAAATGATTTACAGAAGACACATTCACACACAAACACACAACTGATTCATGGCTTCTAATTGGCCTTTAATGGAACCACTGTGTGTTAATAAAAATCAGCTGCTCGTATCTTTTTAGGAGTGGTGAACCGTGGGAGGAAGGGATTAAACTGGTTATTAAACAGGTAAGATGCTGAAACACTGGAGTGATTAATTCCCCAGGGAGCACCTTTCACAATGACCGTAATTGTAACCATCCTGAGCTTGTCTCTCCACCCCAATTCGCTGTCCCTGGTGCAGAATAACTGGACTAAAACAAAGCTAGTGACAGAAATAAGGGGGGAAAGGACACTGGAGGCAACAAAACTGGAATTCTTAAATGTATTAAACTCAAGCAATTATCCACTGTGCTGAAACGGCAGTTTCAGAAAAAAAACTGATCGAGGGATTTATTGAAGAAAACAAAATGCTGGCTAGTGCTGATGTCTCAAGGCATCAGACAAACCATTGTAACGAGCATTAATGGACGCCTTTCAAAATATCAAGTCATTTGTAAGCAGATTTCTACCAAGCAGCATCATTCTCACAAACCTGCATTAGTTTGGTCGACATCTTTGTGTATCAGTGCTTAACTTGTGAAAAAAGTACAAATTCTTTTTGATGATGTTTTCTTTTCTATAACATTACTAGGATTTAATTAAGTAAACTCACTGGTGATCTATATACTCACTGGCCACTTTATTAATTACGCTTGTTCAACTGCTGGTTAACGTAAATTTCGAATCAACCAATCCAATGGCAGCAACTCGGTGCATTTAGACAACCTGCTGAAGTTCAATCAGAGCAACAAAATGGGGTAAAAAAAAAAAGGTGATTTAAGTGACTTTCAACATGTCATGATTATTGGGGCCAGACAGGGCTGAGCAGCAGTTTCTGAAATGCCAGTATTTCAGAAACTGATGATCTACTGGGAATTTCCTGCACAGCTGTCTTTAGGGATTACAGAGAGTGGTCTGAAAAAAGAGAAAATATCCAGTGAGGAGCAGTTCTCTTGTTGGTGCCAGAAGTCAGAGGACAATGATCAGACTGCTTCGAGCTGATACTAAGGCAAGTGTAATGCATATAACTACTCCTTTCAACCAACGCATGCAGTAGAGCATCTCTGAATGCAGCAGCAGAAGACCACACCAGGTGTCACTCCTGTCAGCTAAAAACAGGAACCTGAGGCTGCATTTTGCATAGGCTCACCAAAATTGAACAGCAGAAGACTGGAAAAACATTGACTGGCCTAATGTGCCTTAATTTTTTGCTGGGACATTCAGATGCCAGCATTTGGCATGAAGATGAAAGCATGGATCCATCCTGACTTGTATCAACAGTTCAGGCTGTTAGTGGTGGTGTAATGGTGTGGGGGATAATTTCTTGGCATGCTTTGTGCCCCTCAGTACTCAAACTTTTTTGAACATGACAGTGAGTTGACTCCACTCTAATGGTCTCCCCTCACACCAGATCTCAATCCAATAAAGCACCTCTGGGATGTGGTGGAATAGCAGATTCATAACATGAATGTGCAGCCATCAAACCTGCAGCAACTTTGTGATGCTAGCAGGTCACTTTGGACCACACGTTTTGAAGAATGCTGCATCTATGCCATGAAGAAC
Source organism: Cichlasoma orientale (assembly GCA_034780415.1). Classification (NCBI taxonomy): domain Eukaryota; kingdom Metazoa; phylum Chordata; class Actinopteri; order Cichliformes; family Cichlidae; genus Cichlasoma; species Cichlasoma orientale. The sequence continues at coordinate 165,424 of JAVDPK010003104.1, read as the reverse complement.
TGCAGCAGTTGTGAACACAAAATGAGGTCCAAACTAGTACTGACAAGGTGTAATTTATGAAGAGGGTGGTGTGTGTGTATATCCACAGTTAAGGATACCTGGTGTCAAAAGTTGCTAAATCAAAAATGTGGAGCTATCCACTGTGGTGACCCACTGTGAATGAGGAAGTAACTGAAAGTATATTTTACTTTATAAAGACATGAAGGAAATGCTCTATTCAATCTTTCTTCCAAAATAACTCACTGATTTATGATCCTCAGTATAGTAAACAATATACTTTATAATCCACAAACCAAGACCGAGAGAATAAGCAGAAACTTATAAAACATCATTCTGGATCATCACTGGTTACAGATTTACGTATATTTTTCAGTTTAAGAATTTTTCGGCTAAGTTAATGTCTACCTATTAAATACCAGTGTGAAAAGAAAGCATGCTTTGAATTCTACTAATCTAATTATTTAGTAAAGCCAAAAAAATGCAGAGTTGTTGTGTTACACTCATTTAATAAAAACAAATTAAGAAAACATTTAAAAATGCCTTTTCTTTCTTGCATTTTGTGCAATGCCTGCATTAAATAGACATTACAGATGACATTACAGTGCAATGTCAAAAATTACATTTTGAACATGCTGTACACTCTATCACAGAATATAACAGTGATATTTTAAATGTGCCAATTTTTGTATTATGCACCATGGGCTGCAGTACAATACAGGCAAATGATACACTATCCATCTAATAAATGTAGCCATCGAAGGCTTTGTCACAAAAGCAGCCTTTCTGTCAAACGTGGTCGGATGGAATAATGGACAGGAGCTGCTACTGAATAAAATGAGAACTGTATCAAGTCTGTGGGCACCACATCAAAGGCTCATATACTGTGTTTTTACATTTGAAAGGTCAAATTTTACAATACTTTTCCATCTGATTTCATTAAATCACAACACTTGATGACTTTTTAAAGTGTTTGCAGCACTTCACAGTCTTGGGCCTATCATGGGAATGCAGCCTAGACAGAAAAAAATCGAAATGAACGAATTGAAAAACTTATAACAGCTGGCTGAGAGGATTGGGAATTATGAAAAATATTCAGGCGTTCCTGAAAAATGAAGCCTTCTCTGCAGCACCTCGGGAATCCCTCAGATGGTTTTCAAAGTTTTCGAGCGTTGCTCTGTGAAAACTGAAGGAAGGGGAAATACGAGCGACACTCTCGTCTCATAGTGTTAAGAAAGTCGTCATTACCTCGTCTGTATTTTCTCATCACGCTCAGAGTGAAGCCGGCACGTTGTGCCATTGTGGCACATTTTCCAAGATTGCTGTTTCATCAAAAGAAGCTTAGGTGTGTAATAACGGTGGTATCAGTTGCCTTGTGACATAAACCATAAGCACCATTTTTAAGTAGCTGTAACAACTCAGTGCCTAGTCAACTGTTTTCAGTAGTGACACCGTTTACTCTCGGCCAAGTTTCCAGGAGTTTTGCTTTAGTCTTCTCGTACAACAGAAAATGCTTTGAATTCTAACTGAATACAATTTTTTCCCTCTGCCTTTTGTTCATCTTTCAGATTTTTTTGAGTTGTTGTTTTTTTTTTATTTGTTACTAAAGAACTGCAGAGACTGGAATCATATAATTGCTTCAAAGCCATCTACCATTTTTGGTGAGTTCAGCAAAGCGTAACAGAATGAATGTCTTCTTTTGTGTTAATAGAGTGACTCTGCATTTCTCTGTAGCCCACTCTTGTAAGATTAATGATGGGGGCCAAGCCCTCCTTAAGGCTCATTCATTACCATGGGCTCATCTCCCTTCAGACAAATATAACACCATGAATCACTATTCTCCTGTGCCGTGTAGGTCTGTGGACATCACTGGATCAGTTTGCTGTTTGCAATTTCCTATGCAGAAAGGCTGAAAAAAGAGATAATTGTGTGTGCCTTTGTGCCTTTGAGGATATTAAAAAAATTTAAATGTGTTCTACATGTTCTTACAAGAGGAGTTATTACATTAACCTGCCAAGTACGAAGAAGGATTTCTTGCAGGTCTGGATCTCCATCCTGGTTTTGTTTTGTTAAACAGACATGACATTGGTCATGATCAACACATTCAGTAATTCTGAAAAGTTTAGATAATCGAGTCATTTGTTAACACACATTGAGAGCCACCAGATTAAAACTACCTGTTTGCTATTGTTTAGGTCCCCGTTATGCTGCATAGGGAGCTCTAAGCCTTCAAGATGTTGACATGAATCTTCAGGGAGTCTTCTGTGATCTCTGATTTGTCCTATTGGAGACTGTGGGGTGCCTTTACCATTGGGAGGTGTTCCTGGTTTGCAACAGTGTTTAGGTAGATGGTATGTGCTATAAATCCCAGGACCCAAGGTTTCCTGGCAGAACATTGTATTGTAATGATAATGATAACCAAGGTTATTCACCGTTCAGTGGTTTTAATGTTGTGGCTGATCAGCATTTACGAGAAGCATTGGAACAGAGTCAAGTCACAGTCTTGCATACACTTACGTATATCATGTTTAATCTACTGATGTACTATTGGAAGGATATTCTGCATGAGATCATGCTGTTTCCAAAAATGCCTAGTCAGAGTGTTGAAATTTGCTCTTGTGCTGTGGCTGCTGTCCTTACTTGGACTCTTCAGAATTGAATTTAATGCCGTTATGCTTTTAGTTTTACTTGCTAAATTCCAACCATTCATTTTATAAAGCATAAATCTTTGTAGATTAAATTGACCAAGAGTAAATGCAGTGTTTCAAAGTAGGCAGGTAGGTTGGGAGGTAGGGAGATAGACAGGTAAAAGTGAAGTAAATACAATCACGCAACAAAGCATTGATTCAGCAACAGCAAATTGCTCCCCTCAATAACAAAAATAATGGGCTTCCATCGGCAATATTCTCTCCTCTTCTGTTTCATGAAGTGAGGCTCAGGCAACAGATCATGAAATATTTAATAACTTACAATAAATCTTACAATAGTCTTGATGTGCTCCAAAAGATTCAAAAGATCTTCCAGTCTTCGCAGAATTGTTTTTTGGAATCATAGGTTTTGAGTTCAAATAGAAGGGTGAATTATTGACTCAAGTATCATCAAATCACAACCTATATTACACCCAAAGTGCTTGCAAACTTTTGGCAAGAAATTACAGCATGATATATTTCTGCACAGGGTTGTGATTGAATCACAACTGTAGTTCAGTCGGCAACAATGATATTGTTACTTTTCAGCATTGGCTGGCTGCACAAGTTGGAAAAAGGGAGTGAGTCAGAGATGTGATCGAGGTATAATGGAGTTCTTCACAGGTCAGCGCAGAACTATTGACCTCTCAGTGGGTTCTCTCTGTCCTCCACTCATCCACCACAACATGCACCACTCATCAGCAGTCCATCAGCCCAGGGTTTCCAGGAAGAGCTCAGAATTTCAAATTGTACTTTTGTCCAGCTGCTGTCCCGTTTACAGATTCAATTTCTCGTTCCCTCAGCATTCACTGTAAACTCTGGCCAGCAGTGCTCTCATGCATCAATCAAAATAGCAAATGGTTGTGTAATGAGATGAGATGGCTGCATACAAAATAACTGGCCAGCTTCCAAGCGCATTAGTCTCTGTTACAATTTTCTCCTAATCAGCAATTTCCCCTGCTTATCACGCTCCCTTTATTATTCTCTTTTACATTTGCATTTTGGATATAGGAGGAAACACTGAATTAGAGGTTATCCCTAACAACCCACACAGATTGAATTGTTTCTTTCCCTTCCATGAATATTTTCACAGTACCTGATTCGTATCCACTAGAGGTGGACGGTGCTTTACCCAGTGGTGAGCTCATATTGCAATTATAGATAGGATGGCTATTATGTTGTGTGGGCTCTATGTTTTTCTCTGGTTCTATCCTGTTAGATTGCTCTTGATGCATTTGTAGCGAGTAACAATCACAACAGATATTCAGGTGTACTGGCAGCTGTATGTATATGTTGTGAAAGTGTCTTCATGGGTGTAATTCAAGGAGCAGCAGAAACACTGTTGCAACCTCAGCATCTTTCCTGGAGGAATTTAAAAGGTGTCTTTATCTGTGATTAAATTCTTTCAGAGCCTGGCAGATAATCTTAGATATAGTTTGTACAGTGCATGTGCTAAAAGTGATAAGGCTTGTGTTATTCTACATTTTTCACTGTCAACAAAGCTCATGTAAAAAAGAAAAAACTCAAACTAGCTGTGTGTTAGTTCACACCAGAGCTCGCTGACTTCTCTACCTTGGTTGTTACGCTTAACCACAGGTTCAGTGCTTCTTACTGTAGATTTAAAATCTGTGTAAATGAGTTGCAGCAAGTTTGAGTTTTCAGCTTTGGATTCTTATTTACTAAAGCCTTTTAAACCCTACCCCTTCTCAAGGTCTTACAGTTCTGCTGCAGAAGCTGCGGGCAAATTAATGATGCCTTTTTCAATTGGGTCTATCCCTAATGCTGCACTCCAGCTGAACTATTAACCTCTTTCAAGAGTGAATGTCTTTCCATTCTTGACTGAATTTCTCCAAGAAGACTGGAAAGTTTAAATCAAACCTCCTTCCCCTGGCTAAATAATGTCCCCAGAGCGAATGAAATCCAGGTAAGTCTTTCACTATACTATTGCATAATATGGAGCAAATAAAAAGGTCACAACTTACCATTACTAAGTAAGAGTCGTTTTAGTTATAGCTGTTGTCAGAGGACCATCCAGTACTGATCCTGGACCTGGTAGTAATTGAACAAATGCAATAAACTCAATGCTGTAATTAGTGAAATCTCTCGTCAAAGACTCCAGCTGGTGCAGAACATCACACTTATTAACTGGCACTATCAGAACACACTTTACTTATTTGTTTGCCAACTTACTATTTACTCTGCCTATTGTTCAGATCAGAAAGGCTTCATTCTCTGTGCCATTCAAATCCATTATTTAAATATTATTTTACAGGAAAGCTTTTATCAATAGATATTGCAAGACTGAGCAGTTAGATGAACATATTGGCTCTCAGCGACTAGTCTAGTCCATTGTTGCTTTTTTTTTTTCCTTTTCTGTGTGACAAACAAAATTATAATTTAGTGCTTTCAACAGTGTTTCATCAAAACAAAATGCAGAGTTGGAGACAAATACTGTAGCAGGGAACTACCACAAAGGTGGATTTGACTACACTGGCAGGTGTTAAAGTGTCTCTTTTTTTTTTTTTGTACCTATCTGAGAGATATACTACAAACCAAGATTAACAAGCGAGATTAAAAAAGCTCTACAGTTGAGCTTAAAGTCCGAATTTTTCTGGTCACATAGGTGGTTCAGTTTTCACTTGGTTAGATCACAGAGATTTGTATGATTTCAGTTGGTTGTGCAACAAATGTATCAATATTTTTATGCTTGGTCCTGATCTGCTGCTAAGTCTCTTTCACACTGCTGGAACTCAAACTAGAAAACATATTACTTAATTGATCAGTTATAGCTGTAGGTGATTTATCATCAAGAATTTTAAACTCATAGAAGTAATTTCACTTTGATGGGGCAACAGGTTAAAGTGATTTCCATGTGTCCTTCATTAGGCTGTGGGACGGTGTCTTACCTGAACACACTGTTCAATTTAAAGTTTTGCAGCTCTAATTTGCAGCTGTCATATTAAATAAACAGCAACACAAACAGTGCACTGAGGTGTATCCAAACATATTAACCCATGAATTCACAACATTGATGATTTTCGAGTGCAAGAAGAGTCAAATAACCTGTCAGTTGCCCCTTTGTATGTGAGTGCACACAGACTCTGCAGCAGAAAGCCCATGTTATTGAAAGTTAATAACCACTATATCAATACCAGTTATTTATAACTGGAGTTTTAGGTTCTGTCAAACCAGCTAATGCAAATAAATTTATGTTGAACTTGCCTTGTAGCATACTCCCCACATTGTTTGTGGACAGATTTTGTCAACAAAATAGTGCCCCTGCCGCACAATGTGACAGTAATGGCTACATCTCACTTTCATGAAGGCAAAAATGAAGGGCAAGAACACAGATGGATGTGGTCCAAAAACTTATTGGAACGGCGGCCGGTGTGATCCCATTTCAAGATGGTCTCTAGCTGGAAACTTATTAGTTTTCTGTAAAGCCACCCTGTTACTGTGTGCAGAGCTGTAGCTCAGAAAAGCATTAAGTGAGGCTACCTGTGTAGCTTCGTGTTTTCGTGTTCGTATTTTGACATATCTAAACAAATTAGAAATCATCATCTTGCATAGAGCTTGCATGTTCTCCCTATGCTAACATGGACTTACTCTGGTACTCCGGCTTTCTCCCACAGGAATGCTGTGTTAATTGGTGACTCTAAAGTGGCTGTACATGGGAATAGATGTCTGTCTCTTTGTGTTAGCCCCGTGACAGACTGGCGACCTGACTGGGGCGTACCCTGCCTCTCGCCCCGTAATAGCTGGAATAAGTTCCTGCAAACAAGAATTGGGTAAGTAGAAGAAAATGGGTGAATGTATATTAACTGGTGTTGACACTCATTTCTGTTTCAGGATGAACTGTAAAAAGTTTAGTTAGTCCTAAACTTTTTTTTTTGGTACAAGCCTTATGCCAAATTCGAAATTGCATAATGCTTTGGTTTGGGCATTGGCCGCCTGTCATAACAACAAGAAAACATATTTTTGTGTCAAAAACTTGTTTAAAGCTCAAAATTATATTGTTATTTTTTTAGGCAAATAACAAACTGAATTCACATATTTATCCCCAAATTTGAGCCGGCACACTTCTCTGAGGAGCCGAAGATTAATCAAGCATTCAATTTAACATTCAATCACTAACGAACATTTTTTTTCTGTCCAGGAATGCAAGTAAATATTTGTAATTTGGCATCTTAATCAAAAATATAATAATGCGCTTTAGTATTTGTTTCAGCTTTTTTTGTAAAAAAGTAAATTAAAAAATTCATGGATAATAACAATAATTATATTTTAGCATTAAAAATATCATTCTGATGGAATAGCTCGCACATCCTGGTGGATTAAACATTACAAAAACATAAAAGAAATAATTTTTGCTAATTACCAGTACTGTTAATTTAGGGCAGCTGTGACATCAACCTTACAGTCAGTGGTGATCTAATAAATCTGTTAAGCACTGTATTTTCTCTGCTGTCTCTCAAACAGCACCAGCACTGACAGTGATGCGTATTGTAAAATACAAGCTGTGGTTTCCTTAGAGAAGTCTGCATTCGTGAGTATTGACACTCAAACGGCCTTGAATGATGACAGCAACAGCTGCCCAACATCATTTTTCCACACTACTGTTTCACAAAACTCGGGTCTCTAACTATTTTATGCTAAATACTTTATATTACTGAGCCAACACGTATTGAGCACAAAAAGGTTAATTCGCTCTGCCGTAGCTGATGTTTGACAGCCATTTTAGAGACAAATGCAAGGTGGGTTGTTGAGTGAATAGGGGACACATGAGTGAGGTTGGTCTCCATTTACTGCGCAAGAGAATGGATGCTCAAGGACCTTGACTACTCAGAAGAGCAGCAGCCGAATATTGAGAGGATAAGAGATAGGCTTGTGCGGTAATTTGTAGTATTCATGCTACATTACACAAGCAGTTGTTGAGTTAAAGCACTCTAAAGAAGCTTCTTTTTTTTTTTTTAATGAAAATGTAACTGCTGTGCTGAGTCAGAAAATATCTGCCAGTAAAAGTTTTTGTGAACTATTTCATTTCTAGTAAGATTTTTTTTAAATTTTATTTCAATAACTGGAATTAAGTTAAAGTTGCAGTGTATTATTAACATCCTTGGAAAGAGTTTTTATGTTTTGTCAGTGTAACCTCAAAGAAAAACCAGCACTAGCAAGTACTCCCAGAACCTTGTGTTTCCAATTACTGTTTGTATGGCTGCTTTCAATATAGAAAGAGAAATGTTCCTGTGATCACAACGTTCTTGTAATGACAGAGTGAACCCATCAACAGGGTGGCAGCAGAGCCAGCCGGCATTAATGAATCTTCAACGTGAGACACGGAGCAATTATATGTGATGTTACTATGGCTTATTCTTTTCTTGTGAAGAACCATCCAATTATCAGTTGATCCGAGAGTTTCCAGGGAATCACAACAATTGTCACTTGTAATTTTGTTGTCGCTCACATGATGAGAAATGTAACTTAGCAACAAAATGGATGGGTTTACAGGACTGTGCCACACCAGGGCAGTTTGTTGTTGCACCCTAATTAGATCTGACAAGCATGTCAGCATTCACGATTTCCTGCCATTGCTTCTTGAGAAACAAAAAGTGAAACATAGATGTGCTTCTCCTGAGCTTAATGAACAAAAAAGAGAAACTGTCTATAAACAGTCATTTCCATATTATTATGAAATCTGAAAAACATGGCTGACAAATTGCAGGTCCCTTTTTTAAAAAATCAACCCTTTAGTTAAAACTTCGATCACCTCTTGCTATTTGTGTTTGCTGTATTTTACTTATATTCTACTTATTCTGCTTATATTGGCCTCCTGACAGTGTCATATAACCTCTAACATTCTGTCTCCTTTACCGTGATGTTTTAATTGTGCTATCAAAGCTACTGGTCAAACAAAATCTTCTCAGAAGGCCCAGGTTGGAAAACACACCTTTCTGTCGGTCCTTTTTATGCAATATCACAGAAGTAGAGTGAGGAATAGCTTTCATTCTTCCTTCAATAAACTATTATTAGAATTTCATAAAGAAATCAGTCAGCCCCAGCACCAGTGGCTTCTCAGCCTTTGGATGATTCGGCACAGCAGCTTTTGGAAGTGAGTCAACCTTGCTGTGTGGTTGGCACAATACCTGAACAGCTGCACGTACAACACAGAAGGAAAAAGTGAATGTTTATGTTATGCCGTGTTATGCCTTTTTGAATAAGCAAGCATGTTTTGTGTTTTCACCGGCTTACCTCACGCTCTGCTCTGAAACTGCGTGCCAAATTCTGACTATGTTGGATATCTTAAGTTGAATGGGTAATGCACCATTAGTCTGTTTTTCAACCTGTCACTCAGCTTGAGATTCTTTAGAAGTCCCTGCTTTTGAAAAGCAGGCCACTAGGGGGCACTATGTAACCTGTTGTCTCTTTTCCATCGTGGACTGGTTTCAGTTGCAGACTGGTAGGCTCCAGTTCTCTACACTGTCACTGCGCTCTGTGGCCAGTGTTCCCAGAACCACACTATATAAGTGAGAGAATTGTAGACATACTCCCTGAGGCAAAGCTACATTTCATACACAGAGGAATTTGAACACTTGGACTGCAAGTCATCAGATCCACCCACACATGCAGAATTAAATGAAGGAAATGATTCTTTTTCAGCAGTCACTGTTCTTATTCAAACCTGACCCAGCCTTAATACAGAGGAGGACTGAGGGGCAGTGCATTTATTTCTTTTCTCTTTTCAATACACTTACATTTTGGGGTAAAAAAAAAAAAAGAGCTGTAATATAAGCCTAGATGATTTTATCACCAGAAATCTTAAACTCTTAGATAAGTTCTAGAATAGAATAATTTTCCATAAATTATTTTTTTGACTTATCCAGTTTATCTTCACTAACATACTTTTATGTAAAAAGAAATGTTTATTTTAGGACAAATCTCTTTTAAAAAGCCCTGCTCTTGAACCAGTGGATCCTCTTGCCTTATTCTAAGGCTCTGGTTTTATAAGCAGTCTGATGTAATAGCAGAATTACTCCTGTTCTGCCTGTTTTCAGCCGGACACCTACCCTTTCTATACATAAATGCACTGCTATTTAGATGCTCTCACGCAAGTGGGCTGTTCTAACAAAAAACGGCGAGCTTTGCATGGAAAAAGCTCTTATACAATGTCCTCTAACATTCATAATTGTACTGATATGCAGGTCCTGGCTGATCCGTGCATGAAAATAGGCAGGCATGTGGAGGCATGCATAGCCTGTGTGGATACAGAGTACATGCTGTCAAGCATGTCCTTTCAACTACAACTCAACTATACATACTGTCATAGTTAAGCACCTCTGTGCTTATCCAGCTGAATGTAAGAATGTAAGGTATGGGAAGCTATCTGCTGCATATGTGACATTGTCCTGGCAGAAGAACACAGAATTTCTTCAGACATTCCTTTTTTTAAATTTATGGTTGAAAAACACCTTGGTATGCTTGATCTACCTTATAGAATCTGCAAGGGAGGGGCATGTTGCAGTTTATGTATATAGAGGTAAAAAAAAAAAAAGCATTCTAGTTTGACATCAGTGTGAAACCTCGTGTTATGTATATAGTTTGTGATTTTACGAGTATCTGTTTGTGTAGCTCTTTTCTTATTTTTCTGTTCTCAGTCTTGTGTTAAATCCTTTTTCATGTAATGGAATTCTCTCTCTCGTGGTGGCAACACCACTTAATAAGCTAGTCATAAAACACTGACAGTTGTTAGGTTTGGATTCTGAGCTTATAAATAATAAAAAAAAACAGTTTATAAAAACTGTTATGCTCTTAGTAGTACTAGAGAAGATAAATACAAGAACATAGTCTGAATGAATACATTATCACGCAACATAAACAATGCATGCTTCTCTTGGGTCGCTTTTAAACTAAGTTATATAATGAGCAGGACATTTTTGCAGTGGAAAAATAAAACAGCAAGTCTGTCTGCTCTCCTTCAAATCAATTCTGTATTTCAGTGGTAGGAGGGAGTATTTCAGCGAGGGAGGGTCAGTACAAAGAAGAGGAGCTTGCTGTTGTCACTTTCTGTTATCTTTTACTTACCATTTGCAGCGACTTTTGCATAATCTGTGCTGTGAGTTAGGTGTCAGTTTCACTATGTAGCACAATGGGAAGTTGGGAATCAATAACCTGCCAGTAAGTGTGTGAGAGAAAGAACGACAGAGACTTTGCATATATCCAGCAGAGTGAAGAGAGTAATTTCCTTTCCTTGGAACAAAGCACTGATCCCTAGAACACAGCTCAGTATTTAGACGGAAAGCACAAAACATTTCACACTCCATAGCCTCCACATTGAGGACAGCTAGCCAGCACCAAACAGGATCCTTTTGCCACCAAAGAAAAAAGTCATTGATTCAGCCAAGTTCTGAAATCACTGTTCATCTTGGTCTAGTTTGACTTTACTCTTGTAAATCCCATTTTACGCCGCCCCAATGGTATAATTTTGTTTTGAGATATAGGGACTGTTCTGCATATGAAGTCACTGTAATCATTGGACATAACATTGCATTTTCTGTTGGATGGATGGTTGCATTTCAAACCTGCAATAAAAAGTGTTTTTTAGTTTATAGTTTGATATTTGCATATCTAGACTAGCAGTTATATGTGACTTCTCTTTGGTGGCCATGCACTTACGAAGAGTACAGTGGCTTTTTAGAGTATTTTCACTGAAAACTGATTTCTGCTGCGGCTAAAACCAATGCTCCAAGAGTCACCCAAAGCAATAAAGTTGACTGTAACAGGGCTGCAACTAATGTATTTGTATTAATAATTAATCAGTACATTTTTATGCCTCTGTGCAGGCGACAGCCATTGCTGACTTACAAAACTTGACAGCCAACAGTGGGAAGAGCAGCATTTTTAATGTATAACACGCTTCCAAATTCTGCCTTTTTGATGACAGTCATGTTGTTGCTTGTGTTAAGTCTGATTTTTGACAGTATAGCAAGGCTGCTGACACTGAAGGTTTAGATGTCCAGAGCTTTGCGCCAGCATATAAAAACAAAGCTACAGAAATAAAGAAATGTCTGTTCTTTCTGTGTCTTTTTTCCTCTTTCAAGTCCACAAGACCAGATTGTGATGTGACTGGAATTCCATATCAGTTTACTCGCTAGTTTCAGACCTGGTGGACATATGGATTTATGTTGTGACTCTACTAACCCTGCTATCACCATTGCATATTTACTATATTTACTGAGCGTGCTTGTTTTCGTGAAGCCATAATGCTCATATACAATGCATCCTCTGTGCTGGCCTCTCTTTACACCTTTCCTTTATAAGCCCACTCTCTTGGACGAATAGATAACTTGTGAACAATTATCTATTATGAAACTGTTATTTGTGTCAGCATACACATAATTAACAAGGCACTAATACAAATGCAGTCCTGTAGAAAATAATGGAAACCCTCTTTAAATCATAGGGTTTTATGTATCAGAACATAATAAAAATAATCTGGTCCTCAGAAATTAAATATGTTTTCAGATGACAAACCATCCTATTATTTATTTACAAAAACTGAGCCAAAACACACTGTACAAACAGTGTTTGAAAAACTAAGTAGCCCCCCTTACTGCGTTCATAGGAATTAAGAGGGTAAATTGCAGCCAGGTGCTGCTAATCAAATGCACTTGTTTAATTGATCAGCAGCAAGTGTGAACACTTCTATAAAAACTGAAGTTTGGGCATTTTGTTGGTCTGAAGCATTCAGCTGTATGTTAACACAATACCAAAGAGGGAAGACATCAGCAATGATTTTAGAAAAGCAATTGCTGCTGCCCACCAGTCTGAAAAGAGTTATAAGGCTATTTCCAAACAATTTGAAGCCCATCATTCAGTGAGAAAGATTATTCAGAAGTGGAAACACTCCCAACAGTTGCCAGTTACCTAGGAGTGGATGTCCCAGCAAATTCACCCCAAGGTCAAGCCATAAATGCTCAAACTGTACCCCCCCCCCCCACGCACACACACAAAAAAACCCCAAACAAACACAAAAACCAAGAGCTACTTCTCAGACTCTGCAGGCCTTAGCATGTTAAGTGTTAAAATTGATGGCAGTACAATTAAAAAAAGACTGAACTAGTATGGCTTGCTTGTAAGAGGTGCTGGGGGATAGTCTCCCTCTAAAAAAAAACAACATGGCAGCACGGCTTGCATTTGCAAAGTTGCATCTGAACAAACCACAAGAGTTCTGGAACAATGTCCTTTGGACAGACAAGCCCAAAGCAGAGGTGTGGCCTCATGCGCAGTGCCACATTTGGTGAAAACCTATCAAAGCATATCAGCGCAAACACTTCATTCCAGCTGTGAAGCACGGTGGTGGAGTGGTGATGATCTGGGCTTCTTTTGCAGCCAAAGGACCTGGGCACCTTGCAGTAACTGAGTCCACCACGAACTCCTCTGTATACCAAAGTGTTCTAGAGTCATAGTTGATGCCATACGTCTGACAGCTAAAGCTTGGCCGAAGTTGGGTCATGCAACAGGATCCCAAGCACAGCGGCAAATCTAGAAGAGAATGGCTGAAAAAGAAAAGAATCGAGATGTTGCAATGGCCCAGTCATTTTTCCAGACCTCAGGATCAGATGAATTTTTATCCTAACATATACGTCATTCCATTACTAGATGGTGACAAGATAGTGTCTGTTCAGTTTTCTCTGAAGAAATATGAAATATTGGAGCAGTTTGGGTCAGAGCATTTTTTTGTACTGCTGCTAAAGACATGGTCACCAACATATTTACAGTATCTGTTTCAGTAATTTAAAGTCATCTCCCAGAATGGGTTCAAAATGGCATGAAATGACATGTGAAGAGCTGAAAATGAGTTAACACGACACTTTAAATGTCCTTAAAAGTGACAGGTTAACATTTAAAAAGCGTGTTTGGTGTTGCTGCAAATGACTTTTTGCTTCATCACATTTGCACCAACATGAATAATAGATTCATAGTCTTTTACAAATTGCCATGAGATAGGCTGGTGTTGTATAGTCCTCTGTGACTAACCTGGACTCATGCATTTCTCCCCTCGTCTGTAATCAGAAAGCCATTTTATCCCTCAATGCTGCCACTGGCTAGAATGCTGGTAAACCTTCTTGCATATCCAGAGAGAAGACATTTCTGTCCACTTAGAATTGTTTCTGCACTGCTGGAATTGGATCATAAGCCATCATAAAAACATTCAAGGTTACTTGAACCGAACATCTTGTTGCTCTTAATATTTACTTGAACAATAACTAAACATTTCATCTCTGTATTATTAGTACTTAAGCTGTTTTTTTTTGTGTGCGTGTCAACATCAAGGTGTGCTGGAAAGAGCAGTGTTTATGTGTGCATGTACTTATAAAGTGTGAGTCCTCTTGTTGTATCCTCAGGGGTTGATGGCTGAGCTCCTTGGGAGGGGTGCTGCAGTATTTACCACCTGCTATGAAACAAGCCTTCTGTGCAACTGTGATAGTGTCATATGAAGTGAAATGAAAGTTATGCCTCTCCATATCAATGCGTCCTGTTTTTAGAATAATCTTTCCATGGCATTCCTACTTTTATTAGATTGTGTACAAGTGGTGAGTGGGGAGGCAAAGCGAGGAGACAGAGCGGGGATGACAGGCAACAATTGTCATGTTCATTTCTGGATGACAAGTTGTTGGCTGCTTTGAGTATTTCCATCGACTTAACAAGTGAACACAGCTAACGCCCATATTTCAAGATCACTTCGTTTACAAAATCTCAGCTTTTCTCTTCTAAACATCTTCATCTTGTACAAAAAAATAACAAGATCACAAACAATATAATTTCACCTGTAGTTATCTAATTCCTTTCTTTTTCTTCTTTTATTTTTCAACTGGCCCCAGGACATTGCCACCACTAAATGGACCATATTCTTATTTAGATTTGCCACTTTTCAAAAGCAAAAACCCATCTTTGCCCCTTTGACATTTTTTGCATAAGCCCAATATTATTTATGTTGTATGGCATTTGGCACTGTGTAGATTTTGACCTGTTGCAGCATTGATTAGATGCACCTTTTATTTTGATCCTCTGACATTCCCATAACTGCCTTGACTGTTTTCACCCTGAGATGAGTCAGACAGAGTGGGAATTCTTAGTTTTTGTACGGCACTGTGCAAAGGAGCCAGACTTTCTCGTAATTTTTATAAAACGGTCTTGAGGAATAGTTCTCCAGGATTTCAGAATTTAAAAGTTTTTCTTTGGACATTGGCTGCTTTTTCAGTCATTTTCAGTGCAGTCCATTAACCTGACCAGAGGAATGTTTGTTTGTGAAGCCACTTAACACTGACCTATGAATGATTTTAGCACAAAAAGGCACCTAACCCAAGGGGTGAACCACTGTTGTGTCTACACATAACATAACTTTGCAAAGAACCAATTTTAAAATGTATCTTTAGGCACTTTGTTTCTGGCAGCCTGTAACAAAACTTTGCTCCCATTTCTTGCCAACGATTATACAGTTTAACAGGCGTAAAATAGTACTTTTGCACCAACAAGGTGATTTCCAAAGGTGATTGAGCCACTAGCTGAAAACTTGGCAAGTCTTAGCATCATGTGCAATGTATCATTACAAATGTGAGGAAACTGAACTAATGAAAGACAAAAGAAGACGTGGCAGGCCTAAAATTATCTGCAACAGATGAACAGTATCTGAAAGTCATGGGAAAGTCATGGGAAATGGGAATGGGGCTGCATTTCATCCAGCAGTGTTGGAATCTTGATAGAAAAAGTACAGTCAGATTTTAATCCTATATGCAATATGATCTGGAAAGCATATGATTGACAGCTGCTTCATATTTCAGTATGATAATGATCCCAAGCACACTGCTAATGGAGTAAAAACCATACCTGGATAGAAAAACATACAATGGAACACTATCAGTCATGGACTGGCCTCCCCAGAGCCCGGACCTCAACGTGATTAAAACACTGTGGGATCATCTTGACAGAATGTAACAAAAGGCAGCCAACAGCTGCAGCTTTGAATGTCCTTTAAGAAGCCTGGAGAATTATTCCTGAAGACTGCCTCAGAGAGCTCAGGCTGTGTTGAAGAATAAATGTGGTCATACCAAATATTGACTTTCAAGCTCTATAGAATTGTACAAAAGCTCTGGTTTTGCCTTATATAATGTATTTCCATGTATGTTTGCATGTTTCAGTAAGCCACTGCACCTGTTTTCCCAGCAAAATATAAAGAAATGAGGGGTGGCTTTTGCACATTGCTGTATATATCATATATTCTCCAACGCTTGTGTAGAATGTTTTTCTCCTTACTGACGCTCTGATTTTTAGATGGAGGGGGATTACTTTTCTTCAAACATGAGTTCCCTTGTCAGATTTTGCATAGTCTGCAGTATTCTGGGCCAAATCTCCTCTCTTCTAAGTTGAATACATTTACAAAAACTCTTTGCTCTTTAAAAATGTTCCGCATTGCAGCTGAGAAACACTGTGACCCTGTTAACGTATACACAGAAGTGTTCGTCTGTCTTTTTACCGCATGTATTCTGTATACTGTTGTGTTGTTTCATCAGTGCTGCTGTCATCAGGACAAATCTTGAAACTTGATGCTTCTAATTTACTTCTGGTTACTGTCCATTCCATTATGTGTCTGTCATACCACCAGTTCACTACTGCTGACTTATAGCTTTACTGACGTCAGCAGTCCTTTGTGGTTACATCTAAGAAAAATATTAAAGATTATTGGAATTAAGAGTCTTTGGTGTCTCGGATGCTTCAAATTGCTTGTAAAGATGCTCATGGAAGGACACAGGGAGTGGATTAGGTTCCAGCTAAACATTGAGAACTGCAGGAAAATGCAGTAAAGCTGACAGGGAACAAGCTGTAAGTTTGGTGGTGAGCGTGATTCATTGGACTGTTGACCTTCCTTTAAGGGAGATGATGAACAACCTGGTACCAGACCCCAGGCATCAGGCCCTGCTCTCTCTCTCAGCCGTCTGCAGCTTCACCTTCAGCTCACATTTAATCACTCTGGCAGCCATCGGCTGATAAATAGCCGCCATATGGCTACCTTCCTCACCTCTTGCTCCATCCTGCAAAACAAACAACAAAATGTCACTGCTATGGCAATAGTGCCACCTAGTCCTTCCATAAGTATCCCTTCCAATTTCCACCCCACACCCTACCCTTCCAAAATAGCAAGCATTATTGCAGCTAATGGAGGTGATGGCAGAAATATTGGTGCACTGCTGCCCTTTCTAAAGTATATAGCCTTGAAAATGCAATATAATAGGCATTGTATCTTTTTTTAAATCAGGTTTTTGAAATAAAACTTTTAACTGGCCACTTCTAGTATTTTTAAATTGAGTAAAAGACCTTGTGTTACCCTAATATACCTCTCAAACTCAACCCAGAGTCAGGCCTTACTGTTTTCTTACCAAGACATGACAAAGAATGCCCCAGGAGCCCATATTTTAATACAGTCCTTTTCTATAAACAGAGGTGTATTAGTTTGCAGAGAGTTTCTCTTAAACTCTGGAGTACATATGTAGACTCTAATGGTGGTATGATTGAGAAAACAAGCAGACACACTATATTGCTAAATGTATTCACTCACCCATCCAAATCATTGAATTCAGGTGTTCCAATCACTTCCATGGCCACAGGTGTATAAAATCAAGCACCCAGGCATGCAGACGGCTTCTACAAACATTTGTGAAAGAATGGACCGCTCTCAGGAGCTCAGTGAATTCCAGCATGGTACCGTGATAGGATGCTACCTGTGCAACAAGTCCAGTCGTGAAATTTACTCACTACTAAATATTCCACAGTCAAGTGTTAAAGGGTTTCCATGTGTGGACCCCCTAATTCCAGTGAAAGGAACTCTTAATGCTTCAGCATACCAAGACATTTTGGACAATTTCCCACTCCCAACTTTGTGGCAACAGTTTGGGGATGGCCCCTTCCTGTTCCAGCACGACTGCACACCAGTGCACAAAGCAAGGTCCATAAAGACATGGATGAGTAAGTTTGGTGTGGAAGAAGTTGATTGGCCTGATTCCTGACCTAAACCTGACAGAACACCTTTGGGATGAATTAGTGCGGTGAGTCCAACATCAAATGCTCTTCTAAAAGAATGGTCAAAATTTCCCATAAACACTCTCCTAAACCTTGTAGACAGCCTTCCTAGAAGAGTTGAAGCTGTTTATAGCTGCAAAGGGTGGGCCGGCACCATCAAACCCTATGGATTAAGAATGGAACGTCACTCATATGCAGTTCATATGCGTGTGAAGACAGTTGTAAAGCATTTCTGCCCAACTTTAGGGAAATTGCCTGGCCAGGAGTTAGCTCCAGGGTCCTCTACAGAATATCTTAACACACACTTCATGTTTAAACACAGAAATACTCCCCAATGACAGCGAGTGCCCATGACAAGAAATTCACAGAAATAGAGAAATGTTAATTCTTTAAAGATCAAAGGAGCATTTATAACTTTAAAATTTTGATTGTGTTCTTAATAGCCAACATTAATAAATTGGTCTCAGTTTCTACAGTCTGGTCAACCATTTTTATGCAGAGAGTTATTTTGCCGCTATAATGAGACCACCCTGTGAGCAATTAGGTTTCTTAGGTTTCCTTGGAAACACCCATTAATTATGATGCCTTAATATGAATGAGGACATTATTCTGCAATACTATGTAACATTTTAATGTTGCTATTTAAATGCAAATTCTGACTTAATGACCCCAATTTAATTGCAATGAATAAGTTCAATTTCAATGTTTGTATGCCTTTTATGTGCATTTAAAACATTTAACTTGTTTCAGCGTTGCATCACGGTCACCCATTTTAGTGCACAAAAAAGTATTAGAAGAAAATGTCTTTCTGTGTATTACGGGGGAGCGTTTCCACAGTCTGTTATTTTTCATGCAAAGTAGCTGACTGTTATAAATACAACTACTCCTTTGGTGAATTCATTTTGAAATTAATTCTGTGTAGTAAGTGTCAAGATAATGGTGTTATTAAATGGTCCCCACATACTACTATTAATAATTAAATGCGGCGTGAAGGTAAAATAGACTAAAACTGTAGGAAAACTCTACTCTCAAAGAAATTCAAAATCTCTTCCACGCCTGGCATCATGGTGGGCCCCATCACATGCTGATGAGCACATGCCTCAGTTGTAACCTTGGCCAATTCTCCAGTCCCTGCAGGGCCCATGCCGGTCAGAATGGGCTGTAATACGACTAATCAGACACTTTAACTTTTATGTAAATCACCCTGGCTTATGAATCTTTAAAGAGGTGATGTCAAAGACAAAAAGGGGCGGGGTGGGGGTAGGTGAGTGAACAGAACTGTCAGAGATGTGAGCTCTAAATCTTATTACCCAGTGCTGCTTTGAAGGGTTGCTCTCACACAGTAATGAAGTCATACAATTAGTCTAATTAGTGATGCTGTTGTCAAACTGGCCAGAGATATACTCTTTCTCCAAAGTGTCTGGTTTAAATTGTCCTCTAATGTGACAGGCTTCTGTCATAGCCGTGTCATTTACATGAGTATGAATCTCATTTTTAAAGGGTTTTTCGAGGCTAAATATGTAGAAATATACATTCACCCCGCTGTGCTTAATGACCCACTTTGAAGTTAAAGGATAAGAGTAATTGTTGTGCCTTTAGGTGTTATAAAGATGCATCCATATATAGACAGCAACAGATTAACATTGACATACAGATTAACAGTGTTGCTCAACTGAGCTAACCGTAATTACTGACCTGCATTCCGTGCTACCCAGGGCTAACACATACACACCCACATGTGCACATATGTGCACACACTGGGCCGTTGTTGTTGCAGCAGCAGAATGATTTCATGATTCAGGTCAACAAGAGGCCTCGGGCACATAAACTCAACTCTTCCTTTCTTTCACAACTTAATTTGTGAGGAATAATGGCTCAGATGTACAATCAGGCCATAGAGCTCCACCAGTTTAGGCAAAATATATTAGCCTCAAGAACAGCACTCGCTCACTAAATAATTAGTGTCACTATGACTATTTATCAAGTACAATATACTATGACATTGGTCCAAAAATAAACAAGCAACTTAAATAGTCACATAACACATATGGTCACATTAAAGTTCACAATAATATATCACTAAAGACAGGGTACGTGTAAATTTGCATGGATGGGATAAATTTTATAAAGTATGTCAAATTCAGGCCGATGAGCGTCTGTGAGAGTCGTAACAGCGACACAGTCAAAGAACCAATTGCACAACTCACTGATTCGACTACCAATAATTTCGCTATGCTGCCACTACTGTACATAAAAAAACTTTTTAATCAGTTGATAGTTTGAAAAAAAAAAGTTGTAAATAGTGTGTATACAGGTAAAAGATTTCTATGCTGATCAGATCAGTGGTATACTGCTCTGTCTCTTAGACTCTGATGGCTGTTATAACAGCGACAGTGAATCCAAAGTGTGTTGAAAATAGGCGCTTCCATGGATAAAACAGCCTCAGTGGGGCTGAACAGACCAGTTGCACTGCAGCACTCATTACCAAGATATTTTGGTTTCACTGTACAATTGCAGGAAGTTGTCACGTTATCAGTCTCCATACAGCTCACTTGTGTTTGCTGTCAGAATTTACCAAAACTCTAAAACCAGCAGATCACTTATGATTAACGAGTGTATTTGCTCAAAATCGTTTTGACATTAGATGATATTCACTTAAAAATATTTTGAGAATTAATAGTACAACATTCACAAAGATAAACACGTATTAGCGAATTGTTTTGGCCAAAGCAGAAACAAACACTAAAACCAAATTTAATTAAAGCAACATTTTCTGTGGTCAAGGCGTGGTGCCCATCATGTCCCATTAAAAAAATAACTTTTTCAATCAAGGGATCTTCTATAAAGTAAAGATGACTTGTCTTTTACAAAATAAAATCAAAGTAATTAGGAGTTAATGGTTTAGATCTGCAGTTAAGAAAACAACATTATAAACCAGTAAATGGTGTCTGCATCCCTGGAGAAAGAGCTGTGTTTTCCATCAGGGGTGTTCATAGCCATCAGGGAGTTCAAACAACGTTATAGAATTCAGTTTATTCTACCATGTTATGATTAACTGGTCCTTGAATTTTGGAGTCTGTAGAAAAAATATCTTCATGCCTCCCTTTCTTTCTCTTGGTTAGATTACTCCGGTTAATTCTTCCCTTATTAAATTTTCTTGGGCTGACTCATTGGCTGCTTTTAGAAATACACAAAAAAGAGGTTATAAACGCATCTGTCAAAAATGGCCCCAGAACGCTGTGTTTACATTTAGAAGGTCCGTCTTCTGTCTTTGCCTGACTTCATCTTGGGTTTTTGTAATTGGGACATGATTGGATTAAGAGAGGAAATGATGGGGACATGTTGCACTGCTGCATGTAATCCACTTTTAGGCCTCCTGCTTCTGGAGTGTCTCTGATCTTTGGAAATTTGTTTTGCATTAAAAGTCCTTGTCTAATGACAACTAGACACAGTAAATTAATTGTTTCTGCCTCTGGCATGAAGGGTGTTGGTGGGTTTCTTTTTTCACTCATGGTAATAATTATTCTGTCAGCTATACAGGATTTATATATTTCATT
>JAVDPK010003104.1:127994-144011 GCA_034780415.1 Cichlasoma orientale | reverse complement strand
ACTAAAGTGATATTTTGTGTTATTTCAACTAATTGCAAGTAGCAAGCATACTGTAGATGTTTCTGTGTTTCAGTTTGTGTGATCAGCATGTCAGTGATGTGCTGATTCTGCATCATCACAGCAATTAGTAGCATTTGTTTTAAATTAAAACAAATTGAAACCCAATGCAGAAATTATGCTACACATTTTTTTGTATTGTTTCCTCCATAAATCCTTTTGGTTATTGAGGAAGAGTGAGGTGGAAGCAGGAGAGAAGCGGGAAACAATGAGATGAAAGTTTATCCGTTTCTTTCAAAGAGACTGTCTCTCCGTGTTGGAGACATTCTGACTGATCTCGCAGAACAAAGGTGGTATGAAAATAACCATGCTTCTGGTGTTGCACTTCAGTCTAACTTATTTCTAGAAATCAGCAGAACATAGAGGCCAGT
Source organism: Cichlasoma orientale (assembly GCA_034780415.1). Taxonomy (NCBI): domain Eukaryota; kingdom Metazoa; phylum Chordata; class Actinopteri; order Cichliformes; family Cichlidae; genus Cichlasoma; species Cichlasoma orientale. Next base: position 143,583 of record JAVDPK010003104.1, on the reverse strand, counting down.
GTAAGTCTGCTTCACGATGCAATTACGGTCTATATCAAAACAAAATGTGAGGTCAGATGTTTTGCAGGCCGTTCCCTTTGATTGTTTTCTTTATTGCATCATTGCACAGCTAGGATACCGCTGACACCGACTGGTGAAATAGACCCCTGTCAAATCCCATTCACTCCCTGCAAATTAATTCCTATCTCTTTCCTTTTCATTCCTTCTGAATGAAAGGTTGATGCCAAAATGAAGCACTTTCTAGTTCAGACTGCTTTCTTTGTGGAAAGGGAGGTCATTTGTATGAAAATGAATATCCAAGCGGCCTGTCTGGTTTAACACATTCCCGGGGATGCATATAGCCTGAACAAATGCAGTGATCTACAAGCTAACTTAATTGGAAGTAATAAGAAAATGCCCAACAAGGTTTAATGCTCTAGGGGAAATACATAGTTATTGTGAAAGGGCTCCTTATCCAACTGTGAGGTTGAAAATAAATATCCAAATACATACAGTAAATAATAACTATACTATGACTAAATGAATGCTAAATACAAGCTGATTTATGTAGTGCCACGAAAAACAATTTTCTGTAGTGCTGCCCACAATATTCAGAGGTAATTTTAAATATCCTCTTCTGTGCCTGTAGCAAGCAGGTTAGTTGAGAATGCAAATATACCCTTAATGGAGAAATAACTCATCTCTGGACTTTATTCCAAATCTAAAAAATATACATGCATTTAAGCACCGTGTGGAATCTTCATGTATCAAGTGTAACGTGAGGATCACTGAGTACTCAATTTTCTAAACCTGCTTCCTCTTTTTGAGTTAGAGTTCCTACATTTCCCAGTATCCCCTTTGGCAACCTTAGAGATAAAGCCAAAACTGCTGAATTTAGATAAGATTTTTATGTGTAAGTGCAACGATGATATTCACATTCACAGCCATTTCTCATGTTTTGTTGTCGATATTGTTGCGTATTACATGATTATTCAATATCGGTGCAAAATGGAAGGTTTCTTCTCTAAAGAGCAATATTACCATGCTGCTGATCTTTCAAATATCTGAATAAAGTTCTGCTATTCAAACTCACTGCCTGGTTCAAAGAATACTAGCCTCTATTTTAAACTCTGTTTTATACATTAATGTGGAGTGTGAAAGGTTTGCTCATAACTTTGTTCATAACGCAGCAGAGTTTATACAGCTGGCAGCAACAAGCTGAAAATGTGGAGGTAATTAAAAATAATGAGTTGTGGTGACTTGTCCAGCTATAGGTTAAGACAAGTGATATCGCGATCCTTAATAACAATATTTCATATCAACACAGTCTGCAGCTCACAAGATTCTTTTTGTCTAGTCTAACAGCCTGAGAACATTCTGTTTGGGTGTTAAGTCCTCATGGAATGACTAATTTAGCAGCAACAGAAGTGTACAAGGGTGGGCTGAAAAGTTCATAGGCTGACCACGATGCAGTGGTCAAACTTGACCAAATGTGTTTTATTTTTCGGCATAGTCTCCCCTGCGGTCCACACACTTCTTCCATCGGTGTTGCAGCTCTTGGATTCCCATGGTATAGAAGCTCTCATCCTGACCCTCAAAAAAGTCCTCAACAGCAGAGATTACCTCATCTTCGGTCTGATACTGCTTCCCAGCCAAGTGTTTTTTCATGTTGGGGAACAGAAAATAGTCAGATGGTGCTAAATCAGGAGAATATGGAGTCTGATCAACAAGCTCAAAGCCACAGTCCTGCACAGCAGGCATTGCAACCACGGATTTGTGTGCAGGAGCATTATCCTGGTGAAACAGGACCCCCATCGTCAGTTTTCCAGGCCGTTTTGACTTGATTGCCTTTCGCAGCTGCCTCAGCAAGTTGGCATCATATTCTCCATTGATAGTATGGCCTTTTTGAAGGTAGTCAATAAACACAATGCCCTTTTGCATCCCAGAAGAGGGAGACCATCACCTTGTCTGCCGATGACACCACCTTGGCTTTCTTTGGTGGGAAGAAGACGGGTGTTTCCACTTCATGGACTGCCGTTTGGTCTCTGACTAAAAGTGGTGAACCCAACATTCATCTTGGGTGAGGAAGCATTTATTAAAACCGGCTGGATTTGCTTCAGAAAGTGCCAAGTTTGTCTGCAACATGACCAGCCTGGTGCGCTTTTGATCAGGCATCAGCAGTTGTGGCACCCACCGAGCGGAAACCTTCGACATGCCAAATTCGTTATGCAGAATGTTCTCAACTCGTTCACGGGAGAGGCCTACAGCATTAGCTATCTGATTAACAGTTAAATTTCTGTCATCCATCACCATGTGGTTAACACAGTCAGTGTTTTCTTGGGTGGTGGCTGTGGCATGACTTCCGGACTTTGGGTCATCTTCAACGCTCTCCCTGCCCCTCTTGAATTCAGCTGCCCACTTTTGCACAGCTGATAAAGCTGGAGCATCATTCCTAATGTAGCAACCATGTCAGCATGAATGTCCTTGGGGGCTAACCCCCTTTTTTGCAGATATTTGATCACACCACGGTGCCAAATTTTATCCATTTTCACAAAATGTCTCTAGTACTACTTTTCCAAGTCCTCAATTCTGTATCCAGTGTGGGTTTATCTGGAAAAAAAAAAAAACATGCAGTTGGCATTAGTAAAGGTTGAATTTAAGGCATGCCAAATTTAATTACTGCATGACAACTCCTTTTTGGTCAGCCTGTGAACTTTTAAGCCCACCCTCGTATACTTGAGCTTTGTAACACTGCATGTGATCCTACTGGAAGCAGCCATCAGAAGATAGGTACTCTGCTCAGGTAGGCTGTGGCATTTAAGATCACTTGGTGCTAAGGGGCCTTATGGTTGCCAAGAAAATACCCCAGACCATTACCTCACCAGCAGCAGCAGCCTGAACCATTGATACAAGGTAGGATGCATCCATGTTTTTGTGTCCTTTATGTCAAATTCTGTCTATCTTCTGAATATTGCAACAAAAATGGAGACTCATTAGACCAGATGACATTTTTTCCAATCTTTTGTTGTCCAATTTTGGTGAGCCCATGTGAACTGTAGCTTCAGTTTCCCGTTCTTTGCTGACAGTAGCGTGGCCTTCTGCTGCTGTAGCCCATCTGCTTCAATATTAAACGTTTTCTGCATTCAGAGATGCTCTTCTGCTTGCCTTGATTTTAACGTGTGGTTATTTGAGTTACTGTTGCCTTCCTATCAGCTCAAAGCAGTGCAGCCATTCTCCTCTGACCTCTGGCATCAACAAGGCGCTTTCATCTAGAGAGCTGCCATTCACTGGATATCTTCTCTTTTCAGACCGTTTTCTGTAAACCCTAGAGATGGCTGCGCAGAAAAATCCCAGTAGATCAGCAGTTTCTAAAATACTGAGACCAGCCTGTCTGGCACGAGCAACCATGCTGTGCTCAAAGTCACTTAAATCACCTTCCTTCCTCATTCTGATGCTCCATTTGAACTTCAGCAGGTTGCTTTGACCATGTCTACATGCTTGAATGCATTGAGTTTCTGTCATGTGATTGATATCTGTGTTGCTGGTGAGTGTATGTGTTAAAATTTGTAATCACCATCATATGGAAATATTTTTAATGAACTTGTTTGCACAGTCACGAATACTTATGCTGTCTCTCATATTTTGGATCAATCAGTCTCTTGAAATCTGTAGAAGCATCTGATGTAAAGTATCTTCAGCGACTGCTGACACTTGTGTTCTAGAACCACAAGAGATATAATGAAGCTTGCCATATTAAAATCACATTTAAAGTCAAAATGACATTTTAAAAACATGAATCAAATTTATAATAATGGTAACGTTGCAATGCAGTGAACAAATATCAAGGTTGAAAAGTTGCTGACAGGTTGTGTGAGGAAAGAATTATGCTTTAATTATACACTTTTTTTTTTCTGGAAGCCACTTTATCTTTGTTCTTCTGGGTCAGCTGGCATTATGTTCTAACATTTGCCTGAGTTAAAGAATTAAGGGCAGGGTAAGGATTTTCTTTATTGCACTGCAAAGAAAAGGGCACTTTAAAACATTGTTTATATATTTCTTGTATTCTGTACAACAGATGGTGTTCTTTTGGTTAAGTAAACACACAGCATACCATCAGTAATTACTATTTAGCTAGATCTTTCTTTGTACCTCTGGCTACATGATGATCAGATCAGTTTGAATTATCCATTTAGCCCCACTGAGACTGTTCTGACCCTATAAGAGTTATCTGATAAATCTTAACACAGTTTTTCTTCTACTTTTATTGAGCTCTTGTGCTTTGGGGTATTTTTTTTTTGTTTGTTTGTTTTCTTTTTTGTTTTCTTTTACTTCTATGCCTGTCCTGGTTTTTGTCCCATGATTCTCGCACATAATAAAATCCTTTTATTTTCTTAGACTTTTCTATTGTTTGATGAAGCAGTGCCTCCAAGCAGCAAAAGTGCACTTGAGTTTGTTTTGGTTCAAATTAATTACATATTACATTCCTAATTTGTACTGATAATGTTTAAAAATGTTTCTGCTATATGGAGCAGACACAAAAAGACCTCCTTCTTTTGCTCTGCAAATTAAAAAAAAATACTACTTGAGTAATGGTTAAACTTTGCTTGACATCAATACTAATGGATTATTGAGGTAGTCCTGTTTGGCTTAATTGATTAATTAATCAATAAGTAATTTAAAATGCTGTCTGAAATGTTAAAATTGATGTTTCTGACATAATAGGCAGGTGTTACTTTTGACAAAAACGATATGCAGTTGCATGAGAAATTTCCAGATTCAGTTCTGTCAAAGGCCAGTGAAGACTGATGTCTCAGTCATGACACTGTTTTAATTTAACGTTCTCGCCATTGTACACAGAACACATGCATCTTCTTGTCCAGCACCGAGAGCTTTTCCTGACACATCGGGAGGTTTGTTCCAAGTGATATGTGCAAACTTCTTATGGTGATCTTTTTTAATTTTTATTAATTTGAATAAGGGCTGATCATAGTTTCATCTGTGGATATCTGAACTTTGCTCAGATTTTGATCTTAATAATCTGCAAAGATGAGAGAAGCATATCTCCCATTAGTCTTATGAAACAGAAATGTATATTTATGTCAGTCCTAAAATAAAATAAAAATAAATGCTCTTTGCAAAGTGCTCATGCCTGAAGTGCTGAAGTTAATTGGGTGCATAGAATAAACTGAAGTAGAACATTAATGATGAGCCACAATAATCATGTTTTATGCTCAACACGTTGCTTGTTATGATTCTGCATCAGTAGAGCAGCCTGTATTGAGTGATGACTTCTTTCTAATTAGATGCGGAATGCTAATGATAATCGCTAGTAAAGTTATGGAATATATATTACAAACTTTGTGATATCCACCAAATTACACCTATATCCATTACTGTTTTTAACAAAAATTAATTAACAAAAAAAATGATCTGATGAATCGATTACAGATTTATCCATGTAAATAACTATGTTCCCATAATAGTACAGTAGTGCAGTGACTGACAGTCAGAGCACTGCTGTTGTCCTCTGAGAAATGTTTCGCTTGCAAACGCCCAATGTGTATGAGGGAGACTTATACCCACTCTGAACACTGATTAGTTGGCTCTGAGCTTATGCTGAATGAATTATGCTCTTTGCATCCACAAATCTTTCTGGAGAGTAATGACTTTGCCAGCTTGTCAGTACTTAAGTTCAAAGGTCAAAAGTTAACTTATGTTTGCCTAGAAACTTCCCATACTGTTAGTCATACTTCTAAGTATGAACATGTACATCATACCAAGTTGTAAAAGACTTCACAGTGAGCAAATATATGTGTTATATAGTAATACTAAACTGAAAAAGAAGCTATTCAGATACACTATATTGCCAAAGGTATTTGGCCATCTGCCTTCACACACATATGAACTTGTGTGACATCCCATTCTTAATCCATAGGGTTTAACATGATGTCAGCCCACCCTTTGCAGCTATAGCAGCTTCAACTCTTCTGGGAAGGCTTTCCACAAGGTTTAGGAGTGTGTTCATGGGAATTTTTTTACCATTCTTCCAGAAGCACATTTGTGAGAACAGACACATGTTGGACAAGAAGGCCTGGCTTTGCAGTCTCTGTTCTAATTAATCCCAAAGGTCCCAAAAATCCCAAAAATTATCCAAAATGTCTTGGTATGCTGAAGCATACGTGTGCACTTTTTTGCTTATGTTGTTAGTGACCTGGGGTAATTCTGTATCCCATGGATTTAATCAAAGAAAGCATAGATATAACCATAAAATGAACTTTATTTCAACCAATAAACGAACACTGCATGCATTTAACCAACAAACGAACACTTCATGCATTTAATCAACTGAATTGGAATATTCTGCAAAACATTTATCATTAGCAACCTCATTCTGGATGAACATACCTAAAATGAAGTTACACAGTACCAGGTAGCTGATAAGACTTGGAAACAAAAATATCCAGATCCATGTATAGAAAGACTAGCCAATTCCATCTAAATTTGTCTGATATGAAAACTTTTTTAAATTTTTTTGATTACGACAAATCACTTTTTTCTGTGTTCACTGTACAATAACATCCCCAGGTCCAAGGTCAATGTCCTGTATTTCTAGCCATGCCAGATATGCTGACACTTTTTGTATGTCTTACCCCTACTTATTCTCCCAGATCTTTTACAGTTGCAGCTGGATGTATATAGGATTTGATTCAAGTATTCTAGTCCTATCTTACATGTACTATTAGTCTCTAACTGGCAGTTCCAAGTGTCACAGTCCATTGCCTGCCCCGAGGCAGACAAGTATTCAGTGTCACAAACTAGATGATTACCGCATGGTAACCTGTTTTGTGTTTACGCACAGTCACTGCAAACAGTGCGGGAGGTACTATGTTCGATGCAGCATGGGTTACCACAGGTGGTACATGATTTCCGCGTTTTTCGGTCTCTTGCTCTTGGGCATAAGGCACAACGTCGACCCGTTGCAGCAGGAGCATCATGAATTTGGCGGGCACGATTAATCTCGTATCCGAGTGCTCCGAGTCCAGATCTGACACCTCGTTGTAGTGCTGTGGGTTGCAGTAGCCTCTGCTGGATGTGGTCATTGACAAGTTCCTCACATAGTTCTCTCAAGAATAAGCGTCGTCGAGCCAAGGACTTCTCCTTCCAATCAGGGTAGTGGTGTGACCAGATTACAAGAGCAGCAACACCAGCCACATCAAGGACATTGAAAAAGAGTGTGACTGGCCAACGTTGAACCTTCCGTCGGCAAGAGTAGATGCCCACAAGGTGATCCATGTTATCAACCCCACCTTTTGTACTGTTGTAATAGTGGATGATCTCAGGTTTGGCGGCTTCTCCTTCAAGGGAATCATCATGATGAAGTGAGCTAAGCAGTATGACTGCCTTTCCCTTCTTAGGAACATAAGACACGAGAGTCTTCTCCCCCTGGAATCCAAACACCGATGAATGCTCCGCCCTTGCTCTGTTTGGCAGCATCTCCTTTGGAATGTCAGCTTTGTTCTTTCTCATCGTCCCAACCATTGTTGTGTTGTTAGCAAGAAGGAAGTTGCAAAGTGGTACAGAAGTGAAGAAGTTATCGCAGACAACATTTCTCCCCTTACCTAACCATGGTCGAACCATGTCCTTCACGACGCGTTCTCCCTGATTTTTCTCTGGATGGTTGCCTACTTTCCCCAGATACACCTGACCGTTTAGTGGATACGACGTGGATGCGCAACAATTCCACCATATCTTTATACCGTACTTGGCCGGTTTGCTTGCCATGTATTGCCTGAAAGGGCATCTACCACGGTATGCAACTAACTGCTCGTCTACTGTCATATCCTGTCGTGGGATGTAGTACCTCCTGAGGTTTATTACGAACATGTCCCATACATCCCGGAAAGCAGCAAGTTTATCTGTCGCACGGCGAGCCTCTCTGGTTTCTTTGTTGTCAAATTGCAGGTATCGCAGAATGGCACGGAAGCGGTCATAGCTCATAGTAGCTCGTAATATTGGCCTTCCATTTCTGACGGACCACATTTCTTGCAACGATTCCATGCCCGCTCGATTTACCCCTGCAGAGAGTAGTAACCCAATAAAAGCTTCGAATTCGACTTGAGTCAGAGCTTTCCACTTCCGTTTATTGTCAGGATGAGCATCGTTCCAAAGCCTAAAACAGCACTCAGCCTCTCGGTTATTTTCACGAATTATAATGTCCATGATCTCGTTTGTCAATAAAAGTTTGAAGGTCTCCTTTATTGATTCTGTCTTAGACTGCCGTGTTGGTCCCATTTTTCCATGAATTATATATATCTTGCTGTCTGCGTTTGTGGATGGCTGGTGTTGGGGTCCTCAACCAGGTAGTGCCATTCTTCCCCCTAAGTTCATGGTCACCAGCATCGGGTCGCTCATTTGTGCCACCAGGTTCATCCTCTTCATCCGTCCCCGAATCATTTCTGGCATCATTATCGAACAAGTTGTCCCTCTCCTCGTTGTCACTTTCTTCAGCAGACAACAAAGACTGGGTGTCGAAATCATCTGGAACGTCTTCAAAATCATATTCAGCGTCATCATCTTCACTATTGTCCTCAGCCGAAATTCGGCGCATTGCCTCTGCACCATCAAACTTTGCTCCACGCCCAGTCATACTGCTAGGTTTATACCTGAAAAAAAAAATAATGTAGGACGTTATATTTCTTACATGGTTCATAAGGGCATGACAGCTTTTATGGTGACCTGTGTGCATGACTCAATAACTCTAATGAGGTTGAATTCTGTTTGAAACAAATGATTGAAAGACGCCATGATTCAGCAGGAGAGCTTGTGGCTATATTCTTGGAAAATTATCTTTTATCTGTGTTCTAAAGCAATGAATGCCTGTAGTGACAACCTGGGGTAATTTTGTACCCCACTCTGTACATAGCCCTGGCTCGTATGTATCAAGGCAGGAACACATGAAACTATATCCAGGTTCTCCCCAATGTAATACTGTATGACATTATCATAGGGCTGCAGCTATCTATTATTTTAGGAATCAAGTATTCTATAGATTATTCCATCGATTAATTGAGTAATCGGATAACAAATACTTTTTCATATTAACAGTTCATCTGCATATTTTAACTTCTGTACTGCAGTTTTTTGCAGTGTGAAACAAACAGGGTGGATGGAACAGCTACAAAGTTCTCTGTTCTTCACTTACTGATCAGGTGGTTGATGAAAGACCTCCAGCTGTTTCCCAGTAAAGGTTTACTGGTGGCTACAAGGGGGAAAAGCTTCTTTTGGACGCTAGAAAAACATTTACTTTCACTCCACGAGCACACCGTCACCGGCTCTGCCTCTTTGCGCTTGCGCAGACAGGCTGCACGTAAAACAGCTGCCTGCTGCTGTTGCGTCATCAGTGTTTATGTTGAAAACTGGGAGCTGCAAAAAGTATATCTTATCCGATTACTCGATTAATTGATGGAATAATCGATAGAATACTCGATTCCTAAAATAATCGATAACTGCAGCCCTAAATAGGATTGCTCGATAACATTTACTTCAATAATATTATTTTAAAAAATTGGGACTTGGGGTACAGAATTACCCTAGGTACGCATATTAGCGTTCCTTTTACTGAAACTAAGGCCACTTTTCCACCGCCAGGGGTTCCGGTGCTCGTTCCAGTGCTCGTGCTGTTCCTAATGAACCGGCGAAAAGCTTAAGAACGAGCCTGCGTTTCCCGCGCTCGTGAACTGCTCCTCTACGTAAGAGTGTGGGCGGGTCATCGTCTGAACACGGAAGCTGAAGGGCACAAACGTAGAAGAACAGCTGTTGTGCTGCGATCACATTTTACATCCAAACCAAAGTACTGCAGCATCTCTGTGCAGCAGAGGTAAACACAGACAGCGATTACGAGCAGGAAGCCAAGTACGTACTTTGTGTCCTTTTATCTGTGATATGAACTGATACAAAGCAGCAAGTTTAGCCTTAGAGCCCAACCTAATTCACAGCCGTGAAAATCGCATCACTTTTCTCATGTAATAAACACCATGCAGTGAAATAGCGGTAGAAAAATTTACGTGGAGACGGCAGAGTCACGCCCTTCTGCCGCTTTCGTCACGCTTTCTTTGTTCGAGAACAGCTAGCTTGCAGGGCCCGAGTTGAACCTGTTTTTCGGCCGAGCACCGAGTGTGTTCGCGGTGGAAAAGCCGCGGAAGGGCTCAAATACTGGAATTGGAACCGGAACCCTGGCGATGGAAAAGCGGCTTAAATGGCTGAGTCCAGCTCCTGAAATACAACCCCACACCATCATCCCCCCCCTGCCAAACTTTACACTTGGCACAGTGCATTTAGACAAGCAACCACCAAACCCAAACTTGTCCATCAGATTGTCAGACGGAAAACCATAATTCTATTGCGTCTCTATTGCTCTAGAGTCCAGTGGTGAAGTGCTTTACACCATGCATCCATTTCCATTGTGCTTGGTGATGTAAGGCTTGGATGCAGCTTCTTGGCCATTAAACTCATTACGTACACACTCATTCTCTACACACTGTTGTTGAGCTAATCTGAAGGCCACATGAAATTTGGAGGACTGTAGTGACTGACAGAAAGTTGGCGACCTCTGCGCACTATGCCCCTCAGCATCTGTTGACCCCCGCTCTGTGATTTTACATGGCTGACCACTTTGTGGCTGAGTTGCTGTCATTCCCAATTGCTTCCACTTTCTTGTTAATTGGAACTGAGGAGACCAGTTGCTGGACTTCTGAGAGAGGAATGGTGTCCCACTCTTGTCGGATAGAGGATTCTGTCTGCTCGACAGTCCTGGGTCTTCTTGGTCATATTTTTTTTTTCCTGATGTGCCAAATGTTTTCAGTTGGTGCATGGTCTGGACTGCATGCAGATCAGTTCAGCACCCGGACTCTTCTACTATAAAGCCATGCTATTCTAATGGATTTGGTATATAGTTTAATATTGTCTTGTTGAAATGTGAAAAAGAAGTCATCTGGATTGGAGCTTTAAAACTTCACCACTGATGGTGCCTTTCTACATGTGCAAGCAGCCAATTCCATAGGCATTAATGCACCCTCATACCATCAGAGGTGCAGACTTCTGAACTGAGTGCTGATAAGAAGCCAAATGGTCCCTCTCCCCTTTGGCCCAGAGGACACAGTGACCATGTTTTCTAAAAAATAATTCAATTTTTTTATTCATCCCACCACAGAATAGTTTTTCAGGTCGCCTCGGTCCATTTTAAATGAGCTGCAGCCCAGAGAAGATGGCAGCATTTCAGTATCATATGCATATATGACTTATTCTTTGCATGATAAAGCTTTAACCTGCATTTGTGGATCGCACAGTGAACTGTATTCACAGACAATGATTTCTGGAAGTGTTCCTGAGCCCCTGCAGTGAGGGCCACCTGAGGGCCCAAAGATCACAATATTTTTCAGCCTTGTGCTTTGCGCACAGAGGTTTCTCCAGATTCTCTGAATCTTTTGATGATATTATTGAGAGATAGAGATGTTGCCAATAAACTTGATTATTTACAAAATGTTCTGGCAGCTGATTTTTGTTTTGTTTTGACCACTTTTTTTTTCCAGATTTTGTTGCCTTTGTCCCAGCTCTTGAAACATCAAATTTGAAATATGTGCAGATATTTTTCAGGAAATCATAAAATGTTTTAGTTTACACTATTCAAACTTTTTTTTTTTGAATTGGGGTTGTATTATATGCAGTACTCATTTAGGTGTCTGTTCACTGTAACCATGTCTGTTTGGGGTTCTGACTCACTTCCCTGATGCTATTATTTTCAATCTTCTCTTGTTTGCAAGCTGCAGTTCACTCATTATCATTACAAATCTAACATAGAAAGAAATAATACAACAACTCAGTAAAACCCTGAAATACTGGCTTTTTTGACAGGTTGCAATGAAGAAAGATAAACCTGTCAGTATGAGTGAATAATTTGTTCCTCCTGACATCTGTTGTGGGATTTGAGAGGCTGGTACTAGTCCTGGGAATAAGTTACATGGACGATGGGTAACATAGTTGAGATTACAGCTATCCTCAGCAGATAGTGGAAGATAAAGAAAACACAATTTCCCTTAGGAAGAACCAGAGAGGGGGATACTAACTTGTTCTCTACAGCCCACTCTTAAAGAGATGTAGCTGCTGAAGCAATATTTCTGTATAAAGAGAAAATTGCTCTCAAACAATAAGCCCCTTGGGTAGAAAAAAAAAATATATAGACCATGCATTTAACAGTGGATGTTTTTAATTCTGTAGAGGTCTCATTTTTAGTTCCTCAGGAAAAAAAACTCATGCCACATCCGAGAATCTTAATACTTTTATGACTTTGCTGTAACAGATGGAAAGTTTTTTTTTTTTTTTTTAAAGAAAAGAATTAATATTCTTCATTTTTCTGTCACCATGGAGAGGACACAGTATTCATTGGGAAAGTTTTTGATATGACAAAAATCTAATTATGCGCAGATGCGTCGAGCAATCTGCTTGCATTCTTGGAATATTCAGGACAAAACAGAGCATACATATGTATTTTAATAAGCAATGCACATGGATTACTGTTTTCTATTTTTATCTTCTAATGCGGATAGAATAATGTTATTGTTGTGCCTGTATTAAAGACAGAGCACTTGGAAGAACTACATTAAGAGCTGGCAAAATCCAATAGATGGAAGCTGTTGCAAAACCTTATCAAATCTGAGTTGTTGAAAAGCCCCTTGCTCACATGTGCACATATAGATACTCTGCCTCCACCGACACAATTGAGAGAAGCAATCCACTTAACATGGAAATTGTCCTTTCATCTTTTAGGAGGGAATCACTCTGAGGAAGAAAAGAGGCAACTAATCAACAATAAAGGAGATAGTTCAGCTGCAGCATCGACTTTGGGAAACATTTTCCCTCTGTACGCCATGAACCCAAGCCATGTAATTTCCTGCATGTGATATTAGCTCAAAATGAGATATTAAGATCAGATTGAATTTGGTTAAATATCTATATTCATCAGCCCTTTTATTATTTATGTTCACTGTGAAACTGCGAGTCTCCCATAATTCCCTGTAACAATGAGTCTTTGTGGTACAGATTGCCAAGAAAAGATTTCATTTCTGCTCTGTTATGTGACGAATGCAGTGTGCATTTCACCGCCGCTTAGGGCCACTGGGTTGGAGCTAAGCTATTCCCCCCACGTGTGATAACTTACAAGCTCTGTGTGGTGGAATGGTGTGTGAAATATGGACACGTCCCCTGCCACGTTTCGACTCAGCAGCTAGTCAATTGACCTCAAAGGCCACTTAAGATTTGAGTGTGTAATATTTTATCTGATTGAATTTGCATTAAAACACCATTTTTCTGCCCACCTCTTCATTTATTTGAGTTAAACCAACAGCACGAGGCTCATGACTTTGTCTCTTGCTCCAGCTGGACCAAGTCTTGAGTAATAACTCTGATTTAAACCCTTTGTCTTAATTCAGGTCATTGAATTTCTGCCTCTACCCACACAGTTTGGTTCAGTATAGATTCCAAAATCAGGCAAAAATAAATAAACACTGATAGTTTGATCTTGAAGAATTTCGGTTAAGATGTACGAATCTTTTTGCATTTTAGAGCCAGAGATTTCTGAACATTCCCTGTTAATGGGATGAGATGTTTGAGACTTGAAGGAAGACCACTACATCTACCCTCACACTGGGAGGGTTTTATTCCTGCCTCTCAGAGAACCACTTCCACTCCACATGAAGTAAAATGAAACGAAACACACATTAAATGATATGCATAGTTTAGCCTCTTGCTTGGGACATCCGAGAGCCCATTGGCTGAACGAAATCCAATTAAGTTTGGAGCAAACCACATTATTGTCTCATTATCGTTAATTGACCTCTTGGAGACCTGTTACTGGAACACTAGAGAGGATGCCTGTATACAGACAGAAACATTAAGAGGGTATGTTGAGAAGACTGAGGAAGTGAATGGAAAACACATTAGAAAAAGGCATTACTCTATTCAACACATATGTTTATCTCAGTGGAGGATCCTTTCTCTTTCTAAGTTTGAACTGAGACCTTTAAGGATTTGATCAAGCAGCCAACAAATATAATTAATCTTAAGTTACAATGGATTAGTCAAAAAAATTGTTTTCCTGGATTCTTTCCTTGATCTTGATGGAAAACATCACAAGCTCAAGGAAACATGTGAAGGAGAATTCCTAAGAACCTAGGAAAAGATAACTGTGGTGCTAACAGACTACAACTGCACTTACAGTGGGCTGTTGCAAAGAAATGTGGGATGACATTATCGCCTTTCCTTTCTTAAATGTTGGTTTAATATAGCTTATGCTAAAGCAGATAAGAAAGGAAGAACTAAAGTACTTTTTCTTATCATTTAGATAATACAACCGCTTCTTATCTCAGCTGCTACTTCCGGGTCATTTTATCCAGTTAGGAACCATCCTAAGCCCAAAAGAATAAATAAATAAAACTGTTAGACCATAGCCTTACAGTGGGGTGTCCCTATATCAAAGGGTAGCTGAAGAAGCTAATTTTTCTTTGCTTCAGATCTATATTGCCCGAGGCATGCCTTTGAATCAAGCTCACTTTTCAACTAAAGATGAATCAGGGGATTTTGCTAAGGTGCGCTGGTGTTCTCTGACAAAGATACTTTTAGGTTATTGTTATCTGTGGCATGATCTTTTAGGTCAAACGATGGCTTTGAAGCAGTTCAAGTCGGGGTCACAGAAAGAGAGCAGCTCTTTTGAAAACAAATAATAAAATACCACTCGCAATGCATGCACTGTATTGCAGAATCCCATACAAAGGCATCCAACTTATAGAGGCAAAGAAGGAGGAATCCCCTTCTCACATCTCATATCAATAGGTGTCCATAGCTTCAGGCTCACTCCTATCTTGCCTCATTAAATTCTCATACAGCCTTCATCAAAACACATCTTTCATCTAGACACGCTGTTGGTGCTGCACAGAGACCGGACTGCGATACTACCAATAAGATTTCATTCCATGGTTTGCATGCTGTGGCTGGACTCTTGCTGGTAGCACAGTGGGATAAGCAGTTTGTTTTTGTTTTCTCCTCATAAACAAAATGGATCCTTGAAGATGTATAGAACTTTTGAAGTTAATCTTTTCGCAACAGCTGGTGCCAGTGTGAGCCTCCACTGAAGTATTAGCTGTGTACAAAAGTGATGTTGAAATATATGAAGGCAATGAAGGAAGATAATAGATATCCAAAATAAATATATGGGGATGTGTTCAAAAATAAAATAAGCTCTGTTATTTTCCTGCGTATTTTTTTTCTCCCTTGTTTTTTGCAATTTCCTACCATTTGTTAATATGTAAAGAAACTCTCAGCTATGATAATAGAGAGTCAAATTCATATAATACATGACATTGAATGTTCTGGAAGCATTTTCTCAATAAAATAACCTCTCTTTGAGTAGTTTGAGGAATGAAGGAAAATAAAAACAATTTTCCTAAAGTAAGGTTGAATTGTTTTTACCTATTTTGTAGTACTTTAAATTGTAATATTACAAACTGAGTGTATTCTTTTAGGTTTTGCGTGTTCGTTTAATCAAGACAAGGAATGACAA
>JAVDPK010003104.1:89992-119539 GCA_034780415.1 Cichlasoma orientale | reverse complement strand
TGTCAGAAAGCTGGTGATCCACTGGCAGATGGCGGGGGACACATTGAGCTGAGACAGTTTGAGGTCGAGTAGCTCTGGTATGATGGAGTTAAATGGAGAGGTAAAGTGCACAAAAAGGATTCTTGTGTTGAATGATGGACGTCATCCAGGAGTATTAAATAAAGATGGTTAAATTTATTTCAGCTCTGAGTGTTTAATATCTAGGTTTTTTTTTATGGGAATGTGGATTTTTCAGATCAATTTGAGAAGTGATTTTGATCATGGTTGACATTTTATTGTGCCATGTAGCGTGGGGCACTGGTCTTGATCTTGACTCTGTCTCGCCCTCCCTCGGCCTTGGTCTCGACTTGGTCTCGGACCCTAAAAGTCTTGGTCTTGTCTCAGTCTCGGGTTAGATGGTCTTGACTACAACACTGTTTTGCACAGGACTGTACATCAGCAGATTTTCTGCAAAGCAGATATTTTAGCACTTGTAGAACTATATATATTTGGAGACAATACCTATGTCAAGAGCTAAGCAGCTGAGATAAAGAGATCTCAATATGAATCCATAAACATTGTTTTACCCTCCTTTGTCCTTGCAGGAGATTGCACGAAGGATGAAATTCCAATATGAAAAGCATGCTACGTGCCAAGCTTGCATGGACACAGAATGCCACTTAAGCTGCTGCTGTGATTATTTATGACATAATGAGGAGAGCTTGAAGTTTCTAAATGATTTGCAGAGCTACTCCGATCCAGTTGGCTCTTCTTAAAAGATTCTCTTCATCTTTTTTTTCCACTCAGTTCAGCTGAAAGATTAAAATAAAACTTGCTGTTGTTCTTAATTGCTGTTTACATTACTTAAACAACACATGGTAGAAAATATGTTTTTCTTGTTCTGAAGGGATGTTTTTTTTTTTTTTTCACTGCATTGAAGGTCATGTGTGACTGCTCTTTCTTAGATGCAACTGAAATGGATATAATTACTTATATTATTTAGAAAAGGCAGTGTGTGGCTGAATAATTTTAGGAGTAAGAAAAATAGGTATTTTGCCAATAAAAGATGCAAAAGGACATCATAGTTATGCTTACAACTTTCTTTCACAAGGCCTACTTGAATCAAATGTATTGTAATTTGCTAATAACAAATTTGGTCTGTGTTAACTTGTAATGTGTTATATTATAAGTAATTGCAATTATTGTGTTATTTCAGTTCTTGAATATTCCTGCTGCTACGTTATTAAAGCATCTGCGGTAAAATGAGAGCGTTTATGATGTCCTGATAAGCTGACAGAGGTTTGCGAGCATAAACAGTCACACTAACAGATGTTGCGTGCAACAACAGCACTTAATTTCACACTGTGATAGTCCTTAACAACGGATGATCTGCCATCATTTCACCTTTTTGTCTGCTAAATAGACCCACATTGTATTGTTCCATTAAAAAAAAAAAAAGTCAATGGCCTTAGGCGAAGAAGATTTGTGATGTTCAGGGAGGCGTGCGCCTTTTTGATAAGTAATGCATTTTGAAGAAAAAAAAAGATATAAATATGATTTTACCACTCTGCTTGCCATAATTGTCTGCCATAAAATGGCTGACACGTAAGACCTTTCTTTTCGTCTTAAGTCTCCTCCAATAAAAGCATCCTCACTGTGAAATAAAAAAAGGGCCCTAATGGACATCTACAATGGGTATTTTCTAAGCCTGACAGTGGCAATTGCAGGGCTTCTTTTTTAATTATCTCAAGAAGAATACAAGGCTTTTTTTCCCCCCAGAGATGCGTCTTCCGTTGGGCCTCCAGTGATGAGGAAAAGCATTTTTTCCCCCCCTTCATTCCAATTTTAATCTACACTGTGCTAGAGGAAATGTAAATTACACTTAGCTGGTAAATATACAGTACCAGTGTCCAAACCTTTGAATGGTACTGTACATGGGTGTGAATCTTAATTGCAGAAGAGCTCGAACATCTAGCAAGTACAGTGACTTCTTAATTCAGTTTTATGTAATTGGCTTTCTAGGCCTTTACAGTGCACGGAGCTCTTTAATGTTGCTGGGCCTTAAATAGAGTACAAATAACAGTCTCATTTCATTAAGTACCCCCTAATGTTCATGAAGCTTTTACATAAGAAATGTGACACAGGGCTTCATGATAGAGTCTTAGTAATAACAAATTCAGTAGCTTTTAAAGTGGTAATCTCAAAGATTTCAGTCCTGGCTCTTTTTGTGACACCTGTGAATAGTGGTGTTAATAGATGCCCTTTTCTACTATAGCTTTCAGAATTCTGTGAGAAACAAAACAAACAATTTTTGTTTTAACAAAGAACTGAGGGATTATTTGGATTTTTTTTTTGTTATCATTCAGTGAGCAACCGTGATCAGAGTTTATGCTGCAGCAGCATGAGTTTGCAAACAGCAGGGCGCAGTTAAAGCCGTTGGTTACCTCACTGAGAAGTTGGAGATGCGCAGTCTGTCACCTGCAGCTCTTAATCTAACAGCTAAATGTGGCTTTGCTTTCTTGGTTCCATCCTCCCTGCAATTTCTGAAACTGATCCACTGTTCAAAAAATGCAGAAAGCAACCATAGTGAACACAGTTAAATATAACACTGCTATATGGTGTTCTGCTAACCTATAGTATAGTATAACAGCTTTTGCACACATAAAAACCGTTTTCAGTAGAATTGTAGTCACAAGTCTTGGTTTGATTATTAATACAGACCAGACGTTTCAGGGACACTTTTCTTATGCCTTGCAGTTTTTATTCATCAGAATTAGCCTTTTTTTTTTTTTTGGTTGAACAGCCTTGTCTTTTTGAATTAACGTGTAACACAGGTATATGGTGTTGTAGCTTCACAATGAGCTCTGAAAAAAAAAAACAGTCCTCGGCCCTCTGTGCAGGGCATGTTGGCTTCAGGCTGCTGTAAACCCTAAAAACAGACCATGTTTTTCTTCTTATTTAACAATAATGGCTTTAATAAACCACAGTATGAATTCCAAAAAGCCAAAATACAGATAAGAAACATATTTGTTGAATCTAGGAAAAAGTTGTTTTTTTTTGTTCTGTGTGTCTGTATGTCTGAACTTTGTATTTAGCGCCACACAAAGATATTTTCAAATTGGAGTGCTTTCACTTTTTAATTTGTGTCTCATCTACACACAAGGTAAGGGCATTATCACTGCAATAGCCACCTTCAGAATCAGAACAGATCGATAATATTTCTTAAAAACCATTATGGTTGCTTATTCCCTTGGGGGGAATGTCCTATGGTGGAGAAAATCGAAGTAGTGGCATGATGACACTGAATGATCACTAATCACTTGTGGAAAAAAACAGATAGTGAAAAGCGATATCTTACGTTTTTTCTGTGCCAATCGTTCTTTCTTTTCTAGTTATATGATGAAATAAAGCTAGCGGTAATGAATTCCTGCTATTTAACATTTACAATTTCAAATTCCGTCATTTAAGAGCGCCGGTTATTTCTGGACACGGAATGGGCTGCAACTGGGCACATGCAGTACTTCAGACTTCACAGTTTGCAAGGAAGTAATCAAATGCTACTTATCTTCATCCTCATTAAAATAAACAGGCATCACAGTGGCATATGGTTCTAGTAGACAATGGCCACAGATGGGTGATTAGTTGAAGTATTTTGAAGACCACGCCGTTCTTCCACCGATTGATATGGAGCTGAGGCCCTCAGTGAAAAGATTTGTAATCAGTGGTCCTTCAAGGCTGTAACTCAACACTAATGAACACAGTCTTTGTACTTCTTCTTTTCTGTGCCAAATTTTGCCGTGCAAGCCCACTTTTACAGAAATAGTGATGCATCTAAAACATTAGATTCATAACACATTTACACTTCATCACTTAACTGCCCCTTTTCTGCCTTAGTTCGCCTTTGCCTTCATATACTGTATGCTTCAAAGATGCCGTAAAAGTGTCTTAAGGATTTAGGGCCCATTACCTTAGATATAGCTGGCTGTGTTCTTAATGAATCACTTGTCTGCACAGCATAGCTTCCATGCTAATGAATATGAAGCACAAAGATAGCTATCCCAGGTATCATAAAATGCGGTTTAAAACAGCTTTTCCAGTCTGTTTCTTTGAGAGGTATTAATGGCATTGTGAATTGTTGGATGATTAGCCCTAGCTGTGATGGAAAGCAAGCATTAATCATACATTCTGATCATGTGGATTTGAAGAGAATCTCAGCACTCTGCTCGGAGAAGCCCTGTGGAGGTCACTAATTGAAGCGGGTTGGGGGTCCATAGAAAGGGTGATCTGCTAACCTGGATCCAAGAGATGTGTTGATGAGTCCAAAGGTATATCTTTCTAACATGTCTCTCAGTATGCATGTGCAATTATGCAAACAGGCTGTGGCAAAAAAGACCTGTCAAATCAGAGACGAATTAAACATTTTTTACAGCAAAAACACATTCAAATCTTTTTGAGATGTTTCTAAATGTCCCATCAAGGGCAATAAGCAATGTGTAGGGTGGGCAGATTTATTATCACATAAAGACAATCAACTAGTGTTGGCTAGTGCATGTAAATCCATCTAAATTAATGTTCCTCAACTAATGTAAGTGCAGAATTAACAGCCTCCTATCATCAGAAAGACTTTAGAGAATAAGATAGCTGATGTGCAGTCCTCCTTGTCCTCTTTGTCACTAGGTTTTTCTCATTGAAATGGAAAAGTATTTCACTGTCTCCTCTTTTCATTCTAGCCTTGGCTTGTAGGCCTCCTTGGTAACTGGATAGAGCAGGCTACGTCCACACAGGCAATGATAAAAAGGTGCATACATGGACATTTTAAATAAAATGAATATGTTTAAAAAAAAAAAAAAAAAAAAAGGAGGATATCATCTAGCCTTAAATACCAAGGACTCAAATCCATATTGTATAATCAAACGTGTTCTGTTTTATGGTCCATTGCCAACATTCTTGTGTTCACTATATCTAAAACATTATATATCAAGTTAAAGGGGATGTTTTGGAGGTCAATGAGCATGTAGTTTATCTGACAGTAATGCAAATGAAAAATGTGCATGTTTTCATCACTAAACTTGTGTCTTAGCTTTCATAGAAGTGCAGAAAGTGTTTATTGTTGCATCTAGGAGAGGTGATTATCACTAAGATTTGTGGCCAGTGACACTAACAGGCCACAGCTTGTAGTGGATGCTATCGCTTCCCTGATCTTGGATGCAGTGCCTTACCTGAACCCCGATGAATATGGTGCACTTCACACGAGTGTGCCCCACCTGGTCCTCTGGTCTGTGGCTTGTTGTTGGTTTTTGTTAAGTTAAAAAACTATTTAAAAATACACGAGGTAATCCATGGTCACAACATTTACCCCTTCTTTACTCCCTTTTGCTCCAATCATTTTTTTGCTTATTTGTGCTCTGGAATATCAGAAGAAATACACCTCCATGATATTCAGTAACTAATGAATAGGTCAAATAACAATATGAGCCAGCCAGCCAGTTGTTCTAATTTGTGACTGCACCCTGCCTTTCCGAAGTGTTTTCAGTCGTCTGCTCCTTAAATAACTGCTGTTATTTGCCATAACAACAATATTGCCCTATCCTTAGGATAGTATGATGTTGTTGGTTGGTTACTTCTAAAATTAAGTCATCAGTAAAGTAACTGCATGCAGTCTGAGTTAGACCACAGTTGTTTGGAGACAGGTTGGCTCCCACCGGGAGATCTATGCCATTGCCTTGCAACTGAAAGATGCCACCCTCAGCTTGAGGGTGTTACCTGCTCAACCGCTAGGTGACCGGTTGGTTGCTCCAAGTCCTTGCAATTGGTCTCCAAATGCAAAAAAATAATTTCAATGTAATCACCTCACCAACCACCAATTTACAGCAACCTCCTTGCGACTAGGAGGGTGCTGTAAATCAGTGGTCCTCTAATGTTACTGAGCCATAAACCTAGTCAAAGATCTTCTGTCAGCTTTAATGAGGAGAATTTAATTGAAAGGGCAGTCAAAATGATGAAAGCAGTCGGGAGCATTGCATATCCCTTGAAGACAGTGCCCTTGAAAAACCTTCATAAAATTCTCCAATAAATGAAATAGGTGAAAAGTGATTAATTACTTTCTGTCTAAGATGTCAATTAAATTAGGAATTAACTGTATTTCTTGCCCAGACTGATTATCATTGAGTTCTTGATCCCCTGATTGGTCTCAACAGCTCTGCCATAACAACAATAAACGAGTATCATCTAGTTCACTGGCAAATAATTAAGGATTATCCAGCAAGACTGTGTTAATTATGTCTACAACAACAACAGGATCAGCACGATGAGGATTTCAGCCTGGTTTAAATAATGGCCTGCGGCACATTACAGGGAATGAAAGGACATTTGCGTCAAATATAAGCATATTGTATATATCTGACACTTAGCACCTACATATTGTGATGCATCAGCTTTTTATGGTTGATTTGATGCATGCAGTACATAAATTTAGGTTTGCAAACTTGACGTGATAAGCATGAGTGATCATTATGTCTCATGAATAATATACACCCAAATGTCCTCCCACTGTGAGCTATATCTATTATAAAGCATTATTTAAAACTCCCGACTTTTTTGCTGCTGATTTAAAGCAATGGGGTATTTTGAATCCACTATTATTGAATGTACTTTGTAAAGTTCAGCATATTTATTTAAAATTTTCATGTAATTGACTGGATTAACAGATGCCGAATCTATTCTGGTAAAATCATATCATGTTCACAGAATCTGTTACTAAGGAACTTCTACACATGTTTTGCTGGAAGCTGTCAGACTGAAGGGAAATGCTTTTCTCCTATTTCAGCCACATTTCCAAGAGAAAGCTTTTGTCTTGTAACGGGGCTGGAGAGAGAGAGCGCAAGTGAAATGAATAATTGATGGCGTGAGATGGATAGACTCCCCTCTGTGGGAAGCTGGTCACAATGTGTGTTACATTACTTGGAACGAGCGGTCCACTGTGCATTATCTGCAATCCCACCATACTGTTTTGGGTTGGGGTTTTTTTCCCCCCTACTTTAGCTCTACATCATGTTTTCTTTCTTTCAGTTTATTCTGTTTCCATTGTTACAACATTAACTCTGTGATGCCACAATACATTTTTTGAAATATCCAGTTTTCGAGGAAGTCTATTCATTCTGTTTTTCCATAGAATATTATGTAAACGTAGAACTTGTACATCCCTTTTGCTTATCCCGGTGATCCTTGGTGTTGTGTTGTTGGGGTAATAGCCCTTGGTTGGTCTCCTGAGGCAAATTGGTCAAAGAATAATTTATTGTTCCAATGAATTTATCAAATGGACCTGTGACATGACCCAGAAAAGGGAAAGCCTTGTCCCATGGGGCTTAACCAGGCACAAAGACATCCTGTGGGCCCACAACCCAGAGGGGTGTAGGCATCAGGGTTGGATGTGTTGCAAGCTGGCAGCAGGAAAATGGTCCAGGGACCTGGAAATCCATGGGAGGTAAAGTAATCCTAAATAATAGTTGGGCTTACCTCTATACATAACACAACTTCTGCAACTGTACCTCTTGGAAAGGAGCTTGGCTCTCTGCTCAGGGTGATAGGTGCCACGCAGGTGAGGAAATAGTCACAAGTCACAGACTGAGTTCCGCTGTGTTGGAGTTCTTCCCTAACAAACAAAAGTGCTTTTTCTATGTGACCACGATCTGTTTAGGTGGAAGGATCTGACTGTGCGTGCCAGTGTGACCACCTTCTCTAAACCGAAAAACCGGATGAAATAAAATTCTGCCACAAATATAGGCATGTTGCTTTCTCTGGTTGAGATTAAAAAAAAAAAAAAAAAAAAAAAAGACCACAGCCACTAACTGAGAAACTACAGCTTACATTCTTTCATTAATTCCTTCCATCAACATTCATCTTTCATTTATTAATGCTTATGATAATCAGTTAAACATGCAGCACAAACCATTAAATTTGTATTTTATAGTATGCCGCATTTATTTTTCATGAGCTACCGCAAATACTGGAAGTCCTAAAACTATTAATAGGCTTAAATTATAGATGTATAGATGAGAGTGAATGGTGATGTGATCTGCTGAACATATATCGCTGACCTCAATAAGGTTCCTCGGGCTGTTTGAAGTTTTTGGAACTGTGAGAACAAATTAACGAATGCAATGAAACAAGTGTTCTAGAGTGAAACATCTTTATCGATATGATCTTTGGGCGAGTTTGCACATCAGCTCACGTTTTCACACGTGAATCTTAGGCAATTTTGAGAGAATCAGGTCAGGATATTTTTCAGAGCTGGGAGGGTGGGGTGAGCAGAAGGCAGCCCACATGACATCTAATTGATATTGGTGAATGTACCGGACTATTAGCTGTGCTATTTGCACAGCTTTCCAATCTGACTTCACACTGACTTTTTAATAGAGAGCTGCCGGGTTAAAGCACCTCTGCTGGATGATGTCTAGAAAAGTTCAGGTCTGTATGTGTGAAAACAGCTTTGCAGGCAGTGGTGCTGTTACTTTACAATATGAACGTTCTAAATGCATAATAATATTTTTATTAAGCTAATGTATTTTAGCTCTATAGCAGTCTCTTTGCTGGATCTAGTCGAATCTAGCAGGGGTATTGCAGATTGTCTGAGACAACTATGGTTAAAAATGTTAAGTCTGGAACCAGTGCTTGGTGTCTGTCCTGGGCCACTGCAGTTATGGTGGTGCAACTGTAAACATGAAGGGTTTCTATTAATTCTAAGGTAATAAAAAAGTTCTAAGTTCTATACAACTTCATTGTTCTTTGTGACAAAGATACTGGACAGGACAAAATACTTTTTTCACTGGTGTCTAGCAGACTGTTTGTTAGGGACACCAGTTCAATGCAAATACATAATCAGCCAACGACGTTGCAGGAACTCCATTCATTTAGGCATGTAGACATGGTCCAGAGGACCTGCTGAAGTTCAAACAGAGTCTGAAAGGGGAAGAAATGTGATTTAAGTGACATTGAATGTGGCATGATTGTTGGTACCAGGCAGGTTGATCTGAGTATTTCAGAAACTGATGATGCAATTTTTTTTTCAACTCAAAGAACCACTTATTGCATCCAAGTTATGCAGAAGAGCAATTCTGAATGCACAACACATCAAACCTTGAAGCAGAAGGTCTACAATAGCAGAAGACCAAACAGGGTGCCACTCTTGTCAGCTAAGAATAAGAAACTGAGGCTACAGTTCAAAATGATTCATCAAAACTGAACGACAGAAGATTGGAAGGCTGAAAATTATTGCCTGGTCTGATGAACCTTGTTTTCTGCTGCAAAATTCGGATGGTAGGGTCAGAATTTGGCATAAAGTATCAATAGTTCAGGCTGCTGGTGGTGCAATGGTGTGGTGGTTGTTTTCTTGACACAATTTGTGTCAGACTGGTTTCTTAAACATGACGATAAGTTCATAAATGGCCTCCACAGTTAGCAGATCTCAGCCCAATAGAGCACTTTTGGGATGTAGTGGAAAAGTGGAACATCGTGGACACGCAGCTGACAAATCGGCAGCAACTATGTGATGCTATCATGTCAATATAGACCAAAATCTCTGAGGAATGTTTCTAGCAGGGGTGTAATTAATGAAGTGGCTAGTGTAATCTGTTTGAATCTGTTTTATTGTGATTATATTAAGATTTATTTTTTGGTAGTCTTTCCATATTGTATATCTGCTTTGGACATATTCTTAATAATGTCACAATAAAGGTTAGTGCTAAGTCCTGTAGTGATGCATTGCCAGTGTACTGCAAATGACAGACAATATAAATAACAGGCACAGGAATAACAACAGTGTTATGTCAACACAGTTAAGCCAGGAATGACATAAGAGAGGCTATCAGATACACTAACTCAAAGTTGCAAGGCAATATAATGATTAAACGTGGGGTTGATAATGACAGAGGGATAATACTGTACCTTCTCACGCAGTGAAATGACTCCTTTAGTAGTATAGATAGACAACCACTCAGTTGACACAACAATAATTCTTCAGGTGAGCGACTTTACTTTGTATTGACTTTGCTTTGTGGCTCAACAGTGCACCCACAGTTCAGGGATGCACAATGGCTCAGTAAACAGTACAATGTTTTCATGTGACCTGTTGGCTTGTCCCTTAGGTGGGAGGTGGATGAACTTCACTGTGACATTGAGACAGGGTGTGAACATTTAAGAGACATCAGACACCTTCAGCGATATGTCGCGTCGAAAATTTTGCACTTCTAACACAGCATGTACCACAGCTATTTTAGAGGAGACAGATGAACTCAGGTCAGCGAGAGGTGAGAGAATGAATGCAATTGTGTGAAAACTGGTGAGGAGCAGTCATTTTACACTTTTATAACCGTCGTGAATAATGAATGAAAGGCAACTCCAAAAATATCTGGAGCGCAGCACAGCTTCGTTCCCAGCATGATGTTGAGTGACTTTCGATGAGAAGAAAACAGTGAGGGTGTTTTTTTTTTTTTGTTTTGTTTTTCTCTGTCTTTTGGAAACAGCAGAAGCTTTTTGGTCAGCAAAGCAACTTATTTACCCATTTTTCTTTCTGAACATTGTCACTTTCCTTTCTTTATTACACCAGCCATACCACAGTAAGAGAGCCACTGCTGTACAAAAAAAATTGCTGAGGTCGGTAATCTCATTGGATTCTCCCTTCTGAACTTAAGCACTGGCATGAAATCTAACCACCCCCTGCAAGATTAATTGCCCAGTGAGAAAGTCTTTTATGGCCAAGGTTTATCACAGGGGAGAGGTCCAACTTGTGATTCTTTTATTTCACTGCAAGGCATTATTGGTAAAGAGAGACTGTTGATCAAATTCCCCACCACTTATCCAATCAAGGCCGATGCAAGAAAAGAGCTCAGAAGTCCAATGGAAATTGTAGATAGTTATCAGTTATCTCGGCCTAACAGGATACGGGCACACTGAGTGATGTTGTCTGCTTGGATGTCACCTATAGAGTGGCAGAGAGAGGATTGTTCACAAAGTTGGCGGCAGTTCATATGTTTAGGTGGCCATCACGGTGAGATGATGAATGCAAGGTTTATTACAAGTATGGTCCAACAAGACTGTTGTTAATTGTGTTGAAACATATAGTGTGGTTGTATGTGTTTTTATTAAGGCAAATAAAAATGCGATCTGTATAAAGTCTATGATAATTTCATTAATTTGAATGGAATTTGTCAACTGTAAAACACATTTTTCCTTTCATTTAAACACTTTATACTTGTTATGTTGACAATTTTATTGTCAGCTGATTTTATTTTTTCTCTGTAGTTAACACATTAATATGTGTGACTGTATGCATTTAATCACCATTGTGTGAGTCTTCCACTATAATATGTGAGCTGTGTAATGTTGTCTCAAATTTTTAATTACAGTATCAAATCCAGAAATAGGGAAAGTGAGATATGGCTCTTTTGTGACAAATTAAATGAGGTTTTCTCTTGCACACACTAGAAATATTCAATTGGATGCCAGTTTTTTTTTTCCCCCGTCGGAAAGCTAAGAGGTTAACAATGATGATACTAATCATACCACTGCACTGATAATTGCCCCGTATTATCGTATTACGTGCCCCCATTAGATAGATATTGATTCACCTGGCCAGAAGGATACCAGTGGTTCAGATATCCAACCAATAGCAGTAGAAATATCACTCTGCCTGTAGCTGCGTAGCTGTAGTCATTTAAAGTCTTACTGAAGTTTAAACTTGGAAATATTTAATTAAAAATCATCCATTAACATATGGCCCATGGCTCTAGAAAATGGTATTCAAGGAACAAATGGCAAAGCCATAATTCAATCTTTAAAAAAGAGCCCTGTCAAAAGGCATCAGGTAAGGTCAGGCACATCCTATCTCCACTTGTGTCTTCCAGCTGAGTTATGATCTCTCAATTATATTACAACATAAAAATTTTTGCCCAGGATGGGTATGGAATTGAGTTGAATTAACAGAAAGGGAAGAAAAGGATTCATGTTACAGTTTAATCCTCTCACACAACATACGGGTGGGGTATTCAGATGTGAGCAGCGAACTAGAGGCAGCCAAAGATTCTCAGCCTTGAAGCTCAACCCTCCAGATTAGAATCTGAATCTATTTGTGTGCTATGAGAAAGCAGACCAGGGGTAACAGACCCATGAGAGCTGGTCAACGAGATGTAACGGTGATTCAACCAACTATAGTATTTATACAGCTGTGAGCACAGGCCTACTAGAGGACATCAGGCCCTGAAGCCACCCTTATGAAGTCTGTTTCAGAGACATCAACACCAGTGGCTGCTGGAGGTCAGTTTGTAAGGCTCTGGCAGTGCTCTTGCACAAAGGAGCAGATACCGGTCCCTGCTGATGGGTTAAGGACCTTCTACGGCCCTGTCCAGCTCTCCTAGAGTAACGGCCTAAATCCTGGAATATCCTCAATGCTCTTGAGACTGTGCTGGCACCATTTAATGTTTTTGAGCAGGGTACACTGTTGTTGGTTTTTTTTTTTGTTTTGTTTTTTACATACAAGTATTCCTATTAATAAATTTGACTTAACCTTCCTTTGATAGCTGTCTAAAGACATTTATCTGTACTGGAATACATCACAATCATTCGAGAGTGACAATTCACCTTTTCCTCTATATTATATGTAATAATAAATGTTTTGTCGTTTTACTTATCTTTTCCATGTATTGGTGGAGCATCTTAAACAGGATTATAGCGAACATCGCTTTACCATAAGACCGCTGATGAGAAGGTGGTTGACAGCACAGGATAATACAGTGTTCACAAGCTATAGTCTACATAAGAGACATCAAATGTCAGATGTAAGACTTCCTCTTGCAATTCAAAGCTGCACTCTGTTTGTTATGTGTAGGTGACCTTGATTTATTTTCTAAACTTTGCTGAAGACATGCTATCAAAGACTACACCAAAGTTCTTCCTCTTCTTCTTCTTCTTCTTCAAAAAAAAAGCTTGTGCAAACGAGATTTTTTTGTTTTGTTTTGAATCACAGCTTCTACTCATCTTTCATTTAATTAGCAGCCGAGTGTTTTTCACACGCATGAATCAAATATCAGAACTCTGGCTTGCGTAACATCTAAATAGCCTTTTTATTTCAAGTTTGGTTTCCCAGTGAAAAAGGATCCCTTTGCTGTTTTCTTTTATGCCCACCACCAGCACCGAGAATGTAAATGCATCCTAATTGAAAAACAAACATAAGTAAACATCCAGGTTCAATCTGTGTTTTTAAGAGTGTTTGTTTTAAATTTGTTTAAATTATGAGGGATGATTCACTCAGCAGATAAAGCAGGAGAAAGCAGCATCTTTAAATCTAACCAAAGGGTATTATTTCATTCCATCAGAGGTCGGCAGATGAAAATTTAGGTCGCAAAAGCATTTAAGTCATGTCATTTCAGTTTTGTGGAAAAGAAGGCTACACATTCTTTACAAAATTACTACTTACAAGGAATTGATGTAACCAGTTACATAAACTGATGTTGCATAACAACTGTACTTTTAACATTAAAAAAAACAACTCTTTTCCATGTTTAGAAAGTACTTCTCATGTTAACTTTTTCATTCCTTGCAGCTCCAAAAACGCTGTAACTCCTTGTACAGGACTGAATATTAAACACATGTGACGAGTAGACTTGATACTCGTTTAATTTCATCTCCATGTTAATGAATTACATTGTTTCTGCTTTCCCTGTTTAGTTCACGGTGAACTAATCAAGATGGAAATTTCAGAACAAAATTCTGTTCACTCGCGATATACTGCGATGAATATTCATGTCTTTCTCAGTTGATGAATACTGCCAGTGGATTAAGGAGTTATATTTGATTCAATAAAATAAATATTTATGCACTCCCACATAAAACACGGGCTTTCACAGGTGCTATGAAGATTATCTTCCAATTTTTCATTTGTCTCTCACATTCACTGCACAGTTCACTGTCTGATGGAAATTAATCATTTATAATGATGCTTGTCATGTTTCCTATTGGCAACAATTAAGGATAGTGCAAACAAGCAAATGACAGCACTGTTTTGTTTTTTTTTTGGTTTTTTTTCAGTGCCTCGGAGATCATTTGTGTGGTATTTTATGTTTTCTTGTGTAGAGTGCAGATTGTTCCTTTCTTCAGAAAATGAAAAAAATCTGTTGTTTATTCTTTGAGATTTAATTTTTTTTTTAAATCTCAACACACTGCTACAGGTTTAAAGTAAGAAGACAGGCTTAAATGATTTTAAACTACTGCACTTTTACTTGACTATTTAAAAAAATCAACATACTATAATTCTAATACCAATTCAAATTTTTAGAACAGTGAAAACCTCTATCCAAGAAATAACAACTTTAAGATAATAATAATGGTGAGCTTAGACTTAGTATTATCTATATAGCAAACTAAGTTTTGCCACCCTTACATTGAATTTTTAAGAATTTAGCAGTATAGTAAGTAACAGATGTTTTGAGTTGTTTCCATCTCTATGTGGTCTTGCTGGATTCCCTTCAGTTGTGAAGTCCCTACAGAATGGAAAACATATTCAGTGCATGGAAGAGAGTCACAAATCAGCCCTTTCAAGTGAGGACTATAGCTTGTAAGTGACTGTTGAAGCAAACCCTTCCGTACGGCACAACCAATTCCAAGGGCTTAGCCTCTGGGATGCCAGAGTTGATCCATGGACCTGAACAATACACTGTTAGCTGGTGTGTACTTGTTTTAGCCCTTTGATCTTCTCCATGGGAATCATGTCCATCATTTCTGGGAGCGCTATCCCTGCAACACACAGGCATTCAGAGAAAATGACTGCATAATTGGGGAGACTCAATAAACCTAGTCTCCTGTTGTGAACGCCTGACTGAGGGTCCGTTGACAAGTGAGAGGCGTTCTTTCTTCCTCTCTCAGCCACCCTTGAAATATTTATCACCACAACTTATCGCCCATTGATCAATTATACACCTGCCATGGGCTCGCGATGAATTATTAACATGCTCCTGATGAGTATCTGACCCATTGATTTTTGTCACTCCTTTGAGATGGATATACTGGATGGGGTTTTCTCTCGCTCTTTCTCTTGACATTTGTCCAATCACTGAGGGGAGCAAACTTGAGCTGACATTTCTCAGACTTAAACAGCATCCCCTCACATAAGCAAGGCCAGTGGTGATTTTAGCTCACTGGAATTTTGCAGCAACTATTATTATTATTATTATTTTTTGCGTTATAAATGCAAAACCAATTCTAAAAAATGTTGTGACATTGTGTAAAATGCAAATAAAAATAGAATTCAATGATATGCAAATCTCATATATTCATGAGAGAACACTTGAAAACTGAGACATTTTACTGTTTCACAAAAAATATTAGCTTACTTTGAATTTTATTGCAACAAAAACGACAAGGGCAACAAAAGGTCTCATGAATACTTCCGGAAATCACTGCCTGTGAACACAGTTCGCTGTGCCATCACCAAATGCAGGTCAAATGAGAAGTCATATGTGTACATGATCCAGAAACTCTGCCATCTCCTCTGGGCCTAAGTTATTTTAATTGGAGTCAAAGTGGAAAACTGTTCTGTGGTCAGATGAATCAAAATTTTAAATTCTTTTTGGAAAACATGGATGCTACATCCTCTGGACCAAAGAGCTCATTCAGCTCATTATTAGCGCTCAGTTGAAAAGCTTCATTTCTGATGGGGGTGCATTAGTGACTATGGAACTGGCAGCTTGAATATCTGAAAAGGCACCATCAATGCTGAAAGGTATATAGACTTTTTAAAGCAACACATGCTCCCATCCTGATGACATCTCTTTCAGAGGAGGCCTTGCATATTTCAGCAAGACAATGTTAAATCACATACTGCAGCTATTACAACAGCATGGCTCCATGGTAGAAGAGTCTGGGTGCTGAACTGGCCTGCCTGCAGTCCAGACCTTTGGGCACATCATGAAACAAAAATTATGACCACGAAGACCCAGGGCTTTTGAGTAAAATGAATCCTATATCAGACAAGAATGGGACAACATTCCTCTCCAAAAGGTCCTGCAACTGGTCACCTCAGTTCCCAGACATCTACAGACTGTTGTTAAAGGAAGAGGGGACGTTACACAGTGGCCCTGTCCAAACTTATTTGACATCAGCTAATATTTTCTTAAAATGTCACATTGCTTAGTTTCTACTGTGGGAAAAGAAAATTCTGGGTTTATGAGATGCTACATTCATAAATAATACCTGCTCTCTGTTCATGGCTAAAAGAAAAAAGTGACTTGATTACAGAGCACATTACTGCTGTACAGCAGTGCTGTGATAACCAGATTTATCATACTGGAACTAGCCAGCTGTTTTGTATTTTTGCTCAAAAATCAGTAAAATAAACAAGCCCCCAGTATACATTTTAGCTGTACCACAACAAATGAGGATGATATGTCTTTTTTCAGCTGTGATATGGCCAAAAATATCTGTTAAATGGAGTTTCCCATGTTAAATAACCTGAAGACAGCGTTTAGATTTGAGTCTGTTGGCTTTTTAGCTAGCATCTGCCTTGTCCATGACTACAAAACACACTAAACACACGACACTACACACCAACTATACACTCCAAACATACTAAAATCTCTCAAATTTCAAAACTCGCTATCAATATCACTGTCTTTCTTTATTAATTAATTGTTTAATCAGCAGCACAACAACATTTTTTTTCTTCTGTCTGGAAAATTGAAGCATTTGTCTGCGCATTAAAATTGTGGCTATTAAAGTCGCACAAGAATATGTGATTTACAACTATCCCAATGCCTCTGAAACCTGGAAAATCCTTTTCCATAAATAATTAAGAAAAACTTCTGGACTCACAATATTTGTATCAACTTTGTTAACATTCCTGGGTTTTCTGGTGGTCTGCAGCTTTCACAACTGTCAAAACTGAGAGATGATGAACAGTAAGAAATGATTGTAAACAAATTATGCAAAAAACAAAAAACATGTTAAATGCATATCAACTTTTTTAAGCAAGTAACATTCTTCCTCGGTTGTTTTATTTAGCACACAGCAGCAAGTTCAATTACAAAAATCCCTGTTGTCATAGCCACAGCAACCCCCGCAGACCTCTACTCACATCAGACTTTTTGAAAGTGAGCGCAGATGAATTACTGCATACTTCTGTTTTCTGCTACAAGAACACCCCTGTCACCTGTTCATAATGGTTTCATCCAGTGCCAAGGCGAACATATGCCAGCTGCCACTAAGAGTTGAAGAGAGAAATTGAAACGTTACTTTCTTCATAGCCATGGCTTCTAGTTTCGACAGACTTTCCCTGCCAGGGGAAGATTGATTGCTGGGGAGATTGAGTTTGAAAGTCGGTTTTCACCGTGCATGAGGCACTCAAGATTAGTTTTCAAAATGATGTGTAGATGGTTTCAGATTTGGCAAGAGAAAGGTTGGATAAAAACCAAACTAATTTATTTATTTAAATTGAATTTTTTTTTCTTTTTCTCCTCCTTCAAGTGTGAAGCATCTCAGTATGTGTTGATTTTAGATGATGTCCTCACTCTCGCATCTGTTTAGTAAATGCCAGCTAACTGAAGACTCCTCAGACATTTTCTGCTATAAGAGTTCAACGATCTCAACCATAAGCACTGTATTCTTTTTCTTTTTTGTTCATATATAAAAAACTCCTTTGGATTCTACTCGCATACCGTACATGTCTCTTCCTCTAGTCTATCGACATTAACAGAACAAGTCAGTGGACTTCTAAATGTGTTCAGACAACTGCAGAGGATGTCAAGAATACTCCACAAGGCATATTAAACAGATCAAAGACTAAGAGATTAATAGCTAGGCCCAGATGGAAAATAGTGTAATTAATGAGGAGCCTAGCAGCAAATTGAATAGACAGCAAAGCGATGATGGAGGTGAGTGTTGATCAATAACCTTGAGCAGCAGCCACTGGGAGGCTGCATCATACAATAGAACATAGTTTGTTTGGTCTATCAGTACAGAAACATCCCTTGATGTAACAGCAGGGGAGTGTAGAAGGGTTTGGTCAGGGTGTGTGTGTGTGTGTGGGGGGGCTTCCTTTTCTTGGTCAAAGACTTTTAGTGTGGAAGTGTGAAATGTAGCTCTCAGACCAGACATGGACAGTCAAGTCCTTTATGCATTAATTTATCATTGATTAGCCCTTTCACAGGTATTTATATTCACTGTGAGATCAGGAGCGCTGGCCTCATGACCCCCTAGGAATTACCACTGAACTGGTTAATGAGAAGTTGTTTTAAATTTGCATTCATAACTTGTAGGCAGGTCTAATTGGTTGCAAAATAAAAAAGGGTTATAATTAAAGGATATTATCCCCCCAAAAAATCACTACTGATTTTAGGAGGAAACTCTAACTTGACTGAGCAAAGTAACTTCAGTTTATTACCTCACTATACACTCACCGGCTGCTTCATTAGGTATACCTGTTCAACGGCCCATTATCACAATTATCTACGGTATTCAGCAAATCACATAAATTTAGGCATGATATGGTCAAGACGACCTGCTGAAGTTCAAACCAAGCATCAGAATGGGGAGGAAAGTGGGATATAGGGGCCTCAAAGGGCAAAACTGGATGGATGGATTATTTATAATAAGGAAACACCATAAAGGGAAATGTGACAACTGTGGAGAAGATGAAACCATAGAATGTTTTATTACACTGTCAGAAATATGAGGCTGAGAGAAGGTGACTTATCCAAAATATCAGTAAAATGGAAATTAAACTGGATCTTACTGATATAGTGTAAAAGAATCCAAAAAGTGAAAGTCATCAGACCATATTTCATTTTCTGAAACATGGGGAACAAGTGGGAAACCCACAGTAGGTACCACCATGAAATGCAGGCACCACTTCTTGGGGATGTGCCCAATGTGGCTATATATATATATATATGATCACTTGCACTTATTGTTTGTTCCGTTGGAAAAATGCTGTTACAGTGAATTTTTACCAAAGGCATTCAGTATGCACTACTGCTCATGTTTGCATCCAGTAGTAATCTGTTTTCCTGTTGCTCCTGTGCTGGTGCCACAAGAGACAATACAAGGAATTGGTTAGCAAAACATTGCTGCACACCAGTGTGGTTCGGTTCTATAATAGGGTACCATTTTTAGCTGTGCTCATGGGCTAGATTCTCTGAGTGGTATTATGGTTGGTCCAGTCCCTCTAAAATATTCCTCCAAATGAATTTTGTACACATTTTGATTGTCCCTTGAGGATGAAGCTCGCAGATTTTACCAGTGCCCTGGAACCACCATTTATAAGCTTGAGGGAATGTCTCAACAACGATAATGGAATGGCTCTAGCTTTTAAAAATCAGCACTGCAGAAAAGACACTTTTCTAAAGTCTGGCTTTTATTCAATGGTTGTGAAAAAAGCAGGCAAGGCTGTCATCACGGGTCAAGTGCAGGTTAACCTGTCAGCATCGCTTGCTGCCTACACTACCCGGCGGAGAAAATTGCGAGTCACCACAAAGTCACAAGCTATGCAGATGTTGGCAGAATAGGATGGAAACTACAACAACAACAACAACAACAAAAAAAAAAAAAAAAAAAAAGGAAACCCGGTCACAGAAAACAACAAATAACTTGATAACTGACGGAATGTTATTGTATTTTTTTTTGCCAGATTTATTTTACAAATTTTCATAGGGCACAATATGTCTTTAAGGGTAACATTATCTATGACTCGCCCAAAAATTATGAGGTACAAAACAGACTTGCAGATAGATGGATGCATTGTTAATGAAGTCCAAACATGATTATCAGTTGTTTGATCAGATGATCTTAAGAGTATGGGCCAGAGGTGTGGGACCATGAAGCCATTTCACTGATTGAAGCTTTTCATGTTACATTTCTGAAGAAACTACTTAGGTTAATAAAAATGCTGCACATTGTGCTGTAAATGGAGAAGTGGGCAGATTTAAGTTGATAAAGAATGTAGGAATGTTGAATGTAGGATGATTGGTTTTTGGTGTAGATTATTGAATGGCAATAGGAATAAATTATCCTTTCTTATGTTTAGTTTTCTAAAGAGTCAATATGGTAAATGTGTTTTTCAATCACGGTGGATTGCGAAGCTAAAGCAAATATTTGATTATTCAGTTTATTTATTGGAACGTACTGGAGTGGTGAATGACAGGTGCATAAAGCAGCAGTTGAGATGATAATATCTGATATCCTAAAGCAAAATTGGAAATCTGACATGTTTAACAATAACCTCTGTATAAATTATAGAATTTAAGCAAGAGTTACAGCTGTAAAACTACTTAGATTCATAGTTCAGTTGATTCTATTTGATGTTATTTGGTAAGGTTTAGATGTGGGGCTAGTAGTATTTCAGGAGTAATAGGAGGAGGAGTTATACTCAGGAAAGCTTGGACATGAGTATCATTATGTATTTGAACGTAGTTATTTTAAGTTGCAAAGACAAATATGTGTCTCTATATTTTAGGTTGAGACCAACTATATATAAGATGGAAAAGCTGTTTAACTCTAAAGACTTTATTATGAAGCATAATATTGAATTTGGTACAGAAATTGTATCTGCATTTGGACATGGGTAATTTGTTGATAGTTGTATTTGTTTCTTTTCCGTTGTCTTTTGTTGTTGTTGATGATGTGTATTAAACGACCCTCTGCCGTGTTTGTGTATATTTTCTCTTTGACCCCAGGAGTTGTCTAATAAGACTGAATAAAGAAGAAAGGCAAAACAGCAGCTGTTATTACAATTAAATAATTAGTGGTTTAAAGAAAAGGGAATACATGAGTATAAAAACATCATATTGTATAAAACCATGATAATACTTTTTTTTCCCATTTTATTCTTAGCTTGTTTAATTAGAGAAGAAGTTTAGAAAAATGGCACAAAATGAAATGTATTTGTTTTTCACACGCTAAATGTCAAACCTGCAACCTGCAGAGTTTGGACAGATGTGACTCCTGATTCACCATCATCACCAAATCCAAATTTCTATCAAATCTTTGACACTGGGACTAGATCTAAATGGTAAATGGACTGCTACCTTTCTACTACAACGCTCATTCACCCAGTCATGCACACTCTCTCATTCATACAGTGCTTTTATCTATGCCTAAGCACTTTCTAACATTCACACACTCACACACAGTCACACTCTGATGGATGCACTGGGAGCAACAAACAGTTCAGCATCTTGCCCCAAGGATGCTTCAGCAGGCAGACTGGAGGAGTCAAGGATCGATCCACCAAACTTCCAATTGGCAGATGACCTGCTGTACCACCTGATACTCTAAAACAGCGCTTCATGTCTTTTTTTTTTTTACACATCTGTTTCTCCAGCTGTTCTTATACTTTGAATTCATGATATATTGGCATTAGGATGTTATGTGTTTGTTTCTGTCTTCTTCCAAGGTGACATGACATTTGAAGGAGAACTACTTCTACCCTTCTGAACTTTGCTTCAGTGCTCAGCAGCCTCAGTAGAGCTGATACTTGCAGTACTTCACATATTACACATGCAGTACATGTTTGTCCCACAGGGAGGAAAGGCAACTGTATTTTTTCAGTGGTTTTTTGATTGGATTCAGTAAGATGCTTAGCAGACCAAAACTTTTAAACCTATACATGCGACCGCTCTGTATATAATACACGGAACTGTGACTTGGGCATCCCATTAGTAATTTTATCTTTCAGTCTCCAGAGTATGTGTTCCCAGAAATTATCAAATGTTTAAATAAGCTCATGAAACAGTTTTTAATGGAATTGCTGCCAAATTACATTCACGTTTAATCCTCTACATTGTAGATTTTAAAAAATGTGGATGAAAACCAAATCCATTTTTAATGTGCCAGACTTTCATTTTCCAAGAGGCACTTTGTTATTGAAGGAAAACACTGGATATCACATTCAGGGTGTTTAACTAAGCAGTTACTACTGTTGCTGAAGATACAGTATCTTTGTTTTGCCAACTGAAACTTAAAAACACTTTGTGTCAGATAGCTTTGTGGGAAATAAATTGCTTTTTTTTATATTATTATTATTCGGACCATCCTCTCCACAGTAAACAGCATTGTTGTTTTTTCAATGAGTATAAAACAAAAGCGTGTGCAGTTCCTGCCAAACCACAAAGTTGTTTGGTATCATCGTTGCACAGCGAAAAATAAATAGTGCAGAGCAGTGTTTGTGGCTGGTTAATCCAAGGCGCTGCCCCCCTTGTACTGTAGCTGTCTCGCAAGAGTGCAAATATAAATTATATATTGCAAAATTTTTCATAGATCATATTCTTTATACTTTCATTCTGCTCCTGTCAGTAATTTCAGCATTATTAAGAAATTCCTTTCAAGTTTTATTTGGAAAAATTTTTATGTAGCATGCGTCATGATTGATGGGTGACAAGCAATCGATTGCGTATGTTGTTCTTTGAACCCTTTCGCAAGCATGTGAAGCTTCTTTGCGATTTGCAACATAGATTTTATTGGCACATTCTATTCTTTTTTCTTTTTTTGGGGGGGGGGGGGGCTTTCCAGCTTGAAGTGTACTGTTTGTGCCTGACATCTTACAGTGAATGCAGCTGCCATTGGTAACATTTTATGCAACTTTTGAAAACCTTGGCATGAAGTCAACCAGATTGAAACTGAGGTTTACTCAAACAAGCTAA
This sequence comes from Cichlasoma orientale, assembly GCA_034780415.1. NCBI lineage: Eukaryota > Metazoa > Chordata > Actinopteri > Cichliformes > Cichlidae > Cichlasoma > Cichlasoma orientale. The sequence continues at coordinate 96,881 of JAVDPK010003104.1, read as the reverse complement.
AGAGAGCACTAGCACTGGCAGTAGTACTGTGTATGAACCCAGTAGCTATGGTCAGTCCCACAACATCATCTGAGCTAACCAGACCCACTGAGATATTACAAATATTGACACATGTAAATGAAATACAACAAGGCTACATACATCATAACTTGAATGAACATTATTGGTACCACACCCAACACCAGTCTCCACCCTGTGGAGTTGTGACAAGCTCTACGAGATAGTTTTGGTTAAAGGATTTGATTTAAGGTTTGCTGATACCTTGTTGACACTATACAGGAGCCGCTGAGTTAAATCTACAGAGCTGAGGCACATTTTTTTATGTAAAATGTTTACAGTAAATGAGATGGCTTTTGCTTCTGGTTTTGCACTGAAAAGCAAATTGTGACAAAATATTAATGGCTTGCCTGAAGGTTTTTTCTGTGTCTTTCTTTTTTTTTATTTTCACAACTTTTACAGAGGCACAGGAGCAAGTAGGGGGAAAAAAAGAAGAAGTGAAGAATAACTCCCCAGAGTGCTACTAGCTCTGCAGTATGATGTTCCCACATTAAAGAGAGCGTTGGTTTTGCCCGTTTTTGTGATTAGATGATAAATTCTGAAAATTAAGTTTCCTGAAATAATCAACCAGTTTGATTTGTGCTTTATATTTCAGCTGATCCGCGTAAGAATGGATTTTTTTGAAATTGGACCTTACAACACGGAATCCTGTTTCCTCGGGGGAGTAACTGATCCGCAAAATCCCAGTGCATCGAGAAATAAACAGAGGGAGAGAAAAAAGAAACTGAGAGTGTGGCGTAGGGGGAAAGGAAGGAGGGCAGAGTGTGACATAGGAGTGCATTTAAGCTCCAGTGCCTCCCATCCTGTGCGTGTGACCGTGGTGGATCCGAAAACCTCAGCTTCGCCCTACAGCAACAGAAAGGAGAGGAATGTTCTTGGGGAGACTAAATTTAGACTCAATGTCCTGTACCATCAATCCAGATTAAGATAACCGTGGAGCTGCACTCATTGCGGGAAGAATATGGCTGAATCTTGAATCCGGGTTACATAAGTGTTTGGACCTCCGTGGCTTGGAAATGAAGGAACTTTATGTTTCTGAGAGCGCTGTATTATGGCTTTCTTCTCAATTATGTAGTCCTTCATCAGTATTAGAACCAAATAAGTTGGTACATTTTGTGAAATGTGATTGTTTGGGAACCGAAGAGAACAGTTGCTGTAGTTTAGAAAGCTAAATATTTTCTTTGAAATCCTATTGATATTTATAAGCTGCTCAGCATCAATCAAATGTTTTTACTTTTCAAATGCACCTAATGGTTTTAATAGGTGGCAGGTTAGAGGGGTGCACTATGAGGTGAGAGCAATGGGTTGGTGAGGTATGTTGAATCAAAAGTCAGAATTTTTTTTTAACCTCGCAAGATTACTATAGTAACTAATGCTGAACACATAACTTGAAGCAGGTTATGTTCAGAATTTCTGTTTGAAATTGTCTGTAAGAGACACATTTTCATCTTTAGATGAAATATGCTCTAATACTGCTACAGATTTTACAGCAGCCCAAACTGCATGCCTCATGTTGTATTCAGGTACTGAAAAAATGTGGACAATAAATATGGTTTAATGTTCAGTCCTGACCTGCTGCCAAGCCAGTTTTACACTGCTGGAGCTGCAAATCGATACAGATTTGAAAAGTGATTAGTGTTTGTTAGTGTTTACCACAGAGAATATTCAATCAATCAAACACCGTCACTTTGTTTTGGACAAAAAGTGTCTCCTTTATAATGTGACAGTCTCAGAACTGATGCATTTCTTAAGTATCATGTTTGAATAGATTTAGTTTATAGTTACAAATGGGTAGCTTTCACATTAGAAATGAGCAGCAACACCTATGTTGCAGTTTGCTGCAATAATATTTTGCATTCTGCTTTTCTTCTGACTGAAGTAGATTGTTGATTTTGTGTCAAAGAAGAGCCAAATGATGCATCAAATGCCTCACTGAAACATAAAGCCGAGGTTGACAAAGAAAGTTAATAACCATCATCTTGATACCCATTATCTCTGACTAGGGTTTTTCGGCTTTGTGAAGCAAGATGACAGAAAAAGCTTGGTTATGTCAAATTTAATCCATAATACACCTCTTTTGACTGTACACAGCCCAGTTTAGCATTAGCTTTTCTCTTTTTCTTTTTCTTTTCTTTTTTTTTTACTGGGGAGTCAAGTTGATGATATATTTGCAGAATTTGGTTTAGCAATATTTTTGTTGAAATGAGCAACATCTTCCCTGAAAAATACAGTATCTTGTCTGGGTGGCAGCAAATGTTTGTACAAAATATGCATATATTGTTCTGTATTGATGATGCCTCATCAGAAGTTAACCAAGGCAAGTGTACCGGTGCAACTTTATACCATCACTTGCATTTGCTTTTGTACTGGGGGCGTACCAGGTCAGATTGTCCCTCTCCTTATAGCTCAGAGGACTTGGAATCCACGGTTTCCATAAAGAATCTTAGATTAATTGGTCAGATCACAAGACAGTCTTTCACTTCCCCTGAGTCCATCTTCAGTGAGCTCCATGCCAGAGATGTGGCAACATTTGTGAATCTTGTTTATAATTTTCTTTTGTTGGCATGGTGACATTTAAACTTTCACTTGCAGATGCAGCAACTCTCTGATTTTAATGCAGTTCTGCCTGAGGGCTTGAATATCCTGACCATTCAATATTTTAGTCTTCACAGATATTTCTCCAGCTTCTCCCAATACTTCAATAACATTATGTACAGTAGATGATAAAATTCTTGTCAGTTTTGCATGGACCAAATAAAACAAATAAGCAGTCTTTCAAAGATTTGTGAAAGCTTCCCTATTTTCACAAGAAAACATAGAAAACAAATGGTTTAAATAAAAAAAATAGGTCATTTTGAATTTGATGACAGCAGCATATCTCAAAAATGTTGGGGCAGGGGCAACAAAAGGCTGGAAAAATAAGTGGTACTTACTGGAATTAGCTGGAGGACAGTTTCTCAACAAATTAACTGGCAACAGGTCAGTAATAGTTTCATCAATCTGCAACAAACCTGTCTACAAAATGTGGAACAATTTCAGAATAATGTTCCTCACTGTAAAACTGCAAAGACATTGAATAGCTCCTTATCTACAGTACATAATAGTTTCAGATGATCTAGAGAATTTTCTGTGCAAAGGGGACGCTGTACCGATCTGTCGTGGTGAAGAGGGAGCTGAGCGTGAATACAAAACTGTCACGGACTTTACTGTGGCAGGCAGGCCGAGGACTCCAGTGCAAGACTCAGAACAAGACAGGACTTAACTTTTTCATCAGCTTTATTCCTGGAAGTCAGAACGGAGCTGGACGGGGCCAGCAGAACAAATTGCAGAATTTCACTAGAATGAACGAACAGACGGACAGCAGAGCACACAGCGGGCAGAAACCAATGATGAGGACGCAACGAGGAACAAAGGGAAACGCAGACAATACACACACACACACACACACACACACAAGGTAATCAAAGAGATTGGACGCACCAGGGAAAACAGTTGAACAGACTCACACGCTAACAAGACAGAGGAAGCAAAATAATACAAGACAGACGAGACTGAAGTTAACAAATTAAAACAGGGAATGACTAAATACAGAGGCCAGGACTAAAAACTAAGACATTTGAACCAGGCAGAAACATCAGGGAGTCAGGCACACAGCGGGAACACAGGGAGACCATGAACAGAAACAGAAACAGAACAGAACTCGGATTACTAAACTAAGAATCAAAACAGAATCCCAGTGTTCAAAACACAAAAAACATTGGGTCCTAGACCCAGAACCATGAAAAAAACTGTCAACTTACTGGTAAGTCTACATTCCAACCTCATCAATGGTCATGAGCTTTAAGTAGTGACTGAAAGAACACCTAAGTGTTGTGTCCCCATGGATGGATGGATAGATATCTCAGCTTTTTTGGATTTGGGGTTGCAGTTGTGGGATAGTTGTGTTTTGTTGTTTGTTGTTTTTATTACACATCTTTTCCAGTCTTTCATTGCAGTTAACCTCACTTTTTGAAACATGTTGCTGGTGTCAGCCATGCAAAATAAACATATGTTTTATATTCAAAAACAATATTTTTATGCAAGAAAATGTCTTAGTTTCAATATTTGGTATGTTGTCTTTGTGCTATTTTCAAATAAATGTGGCCTTTACTTCACATCTGCACATCACTGCATTCTATTTATCTATTTATTTTTTTTACATTTTGCACAGAGTCCTAACTTTTTCTTGGCAATAAGTCTGTAATATTTGTTACAAACCACATAAGTTTAGTATGTACCAGCCCAGTCTTATTGCAAAATGTGAAGTGGTCACTTCAAAAACAGTCTATTTGTTCATGTTAATTTATACGATTTGTCACCTTTTTCATAAGTCAATACAAATGTGTAAGTAATTTATTTCAGTAAGAAGTATTTCATGTCTGCAGCAGGTATTTTGTCCAGAAAAAGCAGGGATGCACCACTACTGCAACCAACAATATAAAGCTTTAAAAGAAATGACACCCCTTGTAAATTTGTGCTCTTATTTTGTGTGAAAACACACATACACTGTAACCCCCCCCCCCCCCCAGTGCTTGGAATGACACTATCACTATATGATTACACTCATTTGATTTGTTTATTCGCTCGTGTATTTCATATGAGAATAAATGTCTTTGACTGTGAATCTTTGTTCTCGATACAGATTTGCGTGTAACATATTCACACATGCAGATACATATACACAATCATATTCCTAATGACTGCATGTTTCCCTAAGAGCTGTATTACCTTTCAACGCAGAGACTTGTGTCTCGGTCTGACATTTTCATTTTTATCATCTCATACATTATGAATGAATCATAACATGAATAACAAATGTCTGACAGGCATTTAAACATGGCATTTTTCATTTTTTTCATGAAATATACTGACTGTCAGCTTGTGGTGATGATGACAGGATTCCATGTTCTTATTTTAGTCGGTTCATTTCGTTTTTCATCCTTTGTAGATTTCATAGGTTTTGTTCTCGTGAGCGGGCGGCTCTTTGTGCTAATTTGGCACCAACTCGGAAAAAGAACAACGATGGATGAATCGATTTTTTTTGTCAGAGTAAAATTTTGAAACAATCAAAAAATAAATTTTAGATGCAAAATGAAAATGAATCTTTATCATCCTAAACCCTCAACTAATTATGTGGCATCCACTTTCTTCAAGAAATACCGCTATTGGTGTCTTTTCTCAGTTGATCTCCCATAAAAACACAGACGAGCCATCTGGCTACTTACAGAATCCAGCCAGCTCATTTAACACTCAGCCATATTCTTCAACCGCTCTTCAGAAACAATTAACAAATTATTAATTTACAGTGTATTGGCAGAAAGGCAGCTCAGGGTTTTAAGGTCACCATGGCAACACAAAATCCAAGCCTGAAGTCCATCCTCAGTATGAAGCATTTCTTAGTTTGCTTCATGTTTTCTGTGTTTACTTCTTAGAGACATGTCTTCAATTCTAGGTTGCTCTGTGGGAATCACAGACAAAAATACCTTCCTTATTAAAAGCAGTTTAAAATGCTGTTTGCATTAACCAAAATCTTTGATGGATTTTCCTTGTCAAACATGCATGTACTCTGTTCTGGTGTAATCAATTATTTATTAAAATGCAGTGTTCCTGAAATAGCGCGATAGTTAACGCTTCGCTTAGTAGGGGGAAAATACAGTATTGATTAATATTCCTTATTTCCTTGTTTGTATGCAGCCTACCGAGTCTTGACTTTTGCTCATATAATTTCACTGGATCCTTTGAACTGATGGGGGACATGATTCATCATATGAATGAATGCATCAGCATTACAAAGTTGTTTTCAAAGTAGACATTTATAACATGAAAATATTAACTGAGCTTACAGTGTCACTTTTGTTTGCACTGTGGTTGTCAAATTACCTGTCTATGACATCCTTTATGCATGATGTGCTCTCAGTTGTGAGGGCATCATTCATCTGCAGCCCCTCGAACATTTCAAATTAGGATCCAGCCGGGACACTTGTTCTTTCGGCTCAGCGGGGCGGTCTTTTCTCCCCAGTGGTATGGAGATGTGACTGTCTTATGAGGCCAGTGGTGAATAGGATATACTAACCTCTTTTTTTTTATTATTTCAGGGCTTTCCCTCTGTGGGAAGCAGCTCCTGCTTTGTCATATTGTGACTGATGGATGGCCAGGTCAGAGCAATCATTCAAACTGATCCCTGTGCCTGCCAAAGGTCTCAGACCTGCTGGATCACTATCCATTTGTCACATCATCCTCTTGATCCTTGCTGTTTGTGTAAGCCTTGTAGCCCAAGTATAGTTGGGTAAAAAGCCAAACGAATGCTGGATGAGGTTGGAACATTCCTGCATTTTTGTCAGTGTAAAATACAGTATAGCCTCCGGTTTTTATTTGAGTGGAAGGATTGTGCAGCGTTTGCCATCACCTGGGTCTCCCTGGTCCTGGAAGTTAAAGCAATGCAAGGCAACCCAGTGTTTTTCTGTCAACAGCTGTTGTTATCTTTTGCTGCACATTCTACTGACATTCAGCATAGTGGGCTGAAAAGCACAGGTAGAGCGACCTGATGTCAGAGTGACAGAATCATAAATAATGGAACCAAGCAGGGTTCACACCGCCCAGGGACAGCCAGCCCCAACAATATGAAAGGAGCCAAGAGCCCAAGGACACTCAAATAATGGTCCCTCATAACCAGTGCTACTGCCGTGTATCTTAATCAAACCAACAGCCACCGCCCCCACACACACAAACACACACACACACACACACACACACACACACACACACACACACACACACACACACACACACACAC
>JAVDPK010003104.1:57641-86097 GCA_034780415.1 Cichlasoma orientale | reverse complement strand
TGCGTGTGTGTGTGTGTGTGTGTGTGTGTGTGTGTGTGTGTGTGTGTGTGTGTGTGTGTGTGTGTGTGTGTAAAGAATAATTTGTAGGTGAAATCTTTTCCCTGGTGTTTAAAACTTTGTTACTTTGGAATAAACTCATGAAAAGGTGCCCAAATTACAGGTCAGTATTTCACAATAATAGCTCTATTTGTTGTCCTTTTCTGAGAAGGCCCTTTGATACATAGTCCTGCAAGAGCTAATAGCTCTGGATGAATACCACTGATATGTATCTCCTCTGTTCAGGCCATTTCAGATGCATTAGGCTTTCTTCATCATTCCTTTCATTTCCAAAAGTAACTTTTATGACATAGTGTTTTCAGAGAAAAGAAATGGAATTCTAGTCTCTGTACCCAGCCGACTCTTGTGTATTTCAATATGTTAAGTGATTCATTGTATGAATGTTTTATGGATGCAAAAATGCAGCTTGTAAGATATGGCTTCCTCCAGTGGAGTTAGCATATTTGTCTTACTCTCCTCAGACTTTGAGGTGCTGTATAATAAAATGGAACCTCTGTAAATTATGTCAGCAGAGGTTGCTCTTTTAATCTTATTGTTACATCATTATTCACTTATATAGCTTACTAATACACATTAGTTCATTGTGCAGAGTTTTATAAACATAGCGAGATTAAGTAATTCATGGGTGGGATGTAACATTTTTTAGTATGAATGATGTTAAATTGTGGTATGTTCAGAGCAGAGATTCACACGGGGATCTTTCCTGGTAGATGCAGTAATGAAACCATAAATCACAGCATCATTGGACATCTTCCCAGCCTCTGATATTTCCCCAGACACTTTCAGTCCAACCATTTCAGTCTGCTTACAGTGTTAAATAGATTGACCATGGACGATAAAGTTAAATGTGACTTTCTTCCAGTGCCACTGACTCAACAAGAACTGAGGAGGAAAAAGAACAGTTATGTTCTCCATGATTGTGGGGGTTAGTACTAATATTTTTGTACTGTCGAAAGCTAGAAGCAACAAAGGAGGCTGTATTAAAGAAATGTTTCCTTAGCATTGTACCGAATGATGGATGGAATGGTATTTAAATGTCAGTGAAAAACCCTTTTATAGTTGTACATATTATCTGCCTAAGTGGAGGCACAGTCAGTCCCTTTGAAGATTTTCACCTAACATTGGTTTTGTGATGCTTTAGCAGAGAATGATAGCTTGCAGGATGGACTTTTATTGTATCCAACTCTCCCTCGGGTGCTAATGAGATGGAGAGAAAATAAATAAACCATATTCAACGTAGCAGGAATTTGTGGCATGTTTCTGCTGTTACTGAGAAAACATCATACTACATCATTTTTCTTTCACTTGTCTCTGAGGGCTTTGAGGTAATTTCATGAAGGAGCAGAAAGAAAACTGGGCATGGTGCTGTTGCAAGGCCCACAATGAATACAGGACCTGCCAGTCCAGTAATTAGTTTAGGCTGTGGTTGGCTGTGGCTGTGATGGAGACCGTTTATCACCCCTGAGACAATGACTTCACAGAAACTGCCAAAACAAGGCCATGTGATTGTTTTCTTTTGTTGTCGCTTTGAACATTAAAATGGCTCTCTGAGGCATTTCAGGAGATAACTGTCAGGTTTTCACTAGTTTCCACAAATGTGTCTCCTAAAATGATCACAGAGCAATATTAAAACAAAGAGACAGGATGGTAGTAGTGATTGCTTTATTTGCAGCAGAGTATTTTGTGTAGTGTGTGAAAGGGCATTAATCTGAAATTCAAAAGTTAGTAGTTAAACAATAAAAACTAAACTAAAAAAAAAAAACTCTAAAGAAATTTTGAGTCTGCCAATTCACCTGCTGCTGTTTGAGTTGTCAGAGCCAATAGGAGCTAAGAGGATATGTGAGGACCCATCAGAAGCTAAGCATGGCTTTCTGAAGATTGCAGGAAGTACTGGGAGTATAATGTAGGTAGCTCAAAAAAAAAGATAGTCAAAGATTTTTATTTTTAACATTTGTAATGTGTATTACATGGACATGGTCACAGTATAAAGATGTGCTTCTGATTTACAGCCAAAATTAGGGAGCTGTTTTATAACTGTCCTCAAATATAAGGTGAGGTAGTTTGAGGAGGCTGCACTTTGGTGGGATTCATGAGCGAAATATAAATCCCGTCACAATGAGAATAACGCAAGATGAAAGAGGATACAAATCATTTTGAGCAAAAGGTTTGGATGTGAAATAAACAAACATTTTTTTCAGAATATTTTCCAGGGTCAAAATTTATAGTGGGTGATGTTGTCACAGTGTGGCAGGAAAATTCCAGGAATTAATTAAATTCTTTATAAAACTCAAATTGCTCTTGTGCCAGGCAGCAGTTGATGCTTCAAAGTGGTCAAGATGGTAACAAGCAACATGCCAGCTGCATCCAACACCGGAAGCAACAAAACATCACCATCGCTGGCAAGCTTGACCTGAGCTAAAGCAGAAGCTGCTAAGGTAAGAGCTGTGCTAGTCAAGAAGCTAAACTTAAATTGGAGAAGGCTGTTAGAGAAGCAGACAGGATGAATAGAGAAGCTCAGTGTGAGTTGGAAACTGCAATAATAGACACTGAGCTGGAAGTGCCAACATTACCATGAGAAGCAGATGCAGCCATGGTAGAGACACAAGTGTTGGAGGAGGCTGCAATAATACAGACAGAAGCGAAAAATGTCAGATCTGAATTAGAAAAGGTTCAATTTGAATGCACCAGTGAATATCTCAAGTCTCAAATTGTCCTGCAAAAGTTGTCTTCCCCTCCCCTGTCTCACCCCGATTCCATGCTGAATCATTTGATAGCTTTGTGACTTGGCATTCACCTGTAAGCAGTGTACCAAAGTTTGGAGACATCAGTGGAGCCTTTGGTAGAGTATCTGGCAGGACGTGACCTTGTCAACTCAGGACTGTATGAATTTGATGCTAAACCTGAAAATGACTGTGCATGGTACTCGTCACTCTCCAATGCAACTAGAGAAGTTAACCTCATGGCAAGCCAAGAATTAGACTTCATCATAAGAGAGCTAGGGAAGGAGTCTAGGAGATTTGCTCATGGAGATACAAGGAGCTAAAGAAGATAGTTATCTCACTGGTCTGTCTTATCTGGACACTGCAGGTGGTATTGGACCAATCACTGATGAGTTTCCATTTGGACTTCAGGAGAAGTGGATGTCTTCTGGGTTGTGGTATGAAGAAGAGAATTAGGGTTGTTTCCCTCCTTTTGAGTATTTTTGCAACTTTGTGTTATAAAGAAAAGAAGTGAAACAATCCAAGCTTTATGCATCAAAGCAGCTACACGATAGTTACGAAATAAATAGATTGACAGTAAGGAGTGTAAACAAAACCATTGCAGTGCACAAAACATATGTTTCTACTACTACCAATGACCCTGTCAAGAACTGCCCATTACACAAAAGTCACATCTGTTATAAAAATGTAGGTCATTCAGAAACAAATCTCTGGATGAAAGGAAAGCCTTTCTTAAGGAAAGGGGAATATGTTTCAAATGCTGTTCCTCAATGTTCTGCGTGGCTAAAAATTGCAGGTCATTTGTGAAGTGCTCTGAGTGTGATAGCAGTTGTCATGATATGGCTATGCATCCTGTACCAGCGCTTCAAAGAACCAAGACTTCTTCGCCATCACCATCACAATTCAATTCAATTTTATTATAGGTTGGATTCATCATAATCCAACGTCAAGTGCAGATCTGTGCTACTTACCTGGATGAACCAATTATCACCAGTAATAGTTTCCAATGGTTCTCCACCTTCCCTTCCTAATGAGAGGAATTGACAAAGAGGAATTGCGTTTCTTGTGCATATTGCAAGATCCTACAAACACTCAAACCAAAGCAATCAGTACATAGGATAAGACAAATGTTACTTGCCTCTAACTTTGGATGAAATGGCTCAAGCAAGAGAGGTTATCTGTAAAGCTATGCAGAAAGCTACTTTTTTCAGAAGAACTGTCAGCCTGACAAACCAACAAAGCAGTATCCAAAAACAGCCCTTTGCAGAAGCTCAACCCAATCTTGGAGAATGAGCTCATTTGCATTGGTGGGAAATTAAAGTACTCTGATCTGACAGCAGCTGAAAAGCGCCCTATTGTTCTGCCACAAGAAAGCCACATCTCCCCACTGCTCACACGCCATCACCATGAGCAGGTGAAACATCAGGGGCGTCACCTGACAAAGGGTGCAATCACAGAATCAGGACTGTGGATCTTAGGAGGCAGGAAACTTATCAATTCAATACTCCACAAATATGTGACATGCAAGAAGCCAGAATAACAATAATGGGGACTTGCTCCCAGAACAGCTCAGAATCTCTTCCTTTTACTTATGTGGGGGGCTGATGTATTTTGGACCCTGGTCAGTTTCAACCAGATGCACCAGAGAAGGACAGGCGGAGAGCAAGCGATGGGCCATTATGTTTGGCTGTCTGAGTTCAAGAGCTGTCAATATTGAGATAATTGAGTATTTGGATACATCGTGTTGCATAAATGCACTCCAAAGATTCTTTGCTCTCAGAGGCCCAGACAGCTCAGATCCGATTGTGGCAAAAGTTTCATTAGCACATGCAAGGAGCTCTGTATGGACAAGAAGATACAGAGATACCTCTGTGATCAGGGATGCAGTTGGGACTTTATCACATGCCTCTCACCTCTTGGGAGAGCATGATTGGTGTTGCCAGAAGAATCCTTGATTCAGTGCTTCTTCAATAAAATCTTTGTCTTGCCTGGACTTTAGTCAGTCATAACACACTATTCCTGATCAGGCATGTGCTTATATAACTTTTGTGCTGGGTTTTGCAAAGCAGCAAGACAAATTCCACATCAAAATATTAGACAGAAGAAAGAGAAAAAAAAAGAAGAAGAAATCTGATGAATAAGAAATACCATGCCTTAATTCTATTTTATTCGTACACTCAATGATATGCTTAAAACAAGTACATTATGATGGTTGTTGATTGTCCTACAAGCATCCTTCACAAAGTAGTATTCGTGTCATGGACTCTTACGTAACAATATTGATTATTGACACTAAGTACTGGAAATGTACCTTTGTGTCAAAGCTCAAATCATCTCAAACTGGTTTCATGAACATGTGGAACCCGTCTGAGTATAGATCTCGGCCCAGCAAAGCATCGCTGATGTGGTGGAACAGGAGAATTACATTATGGATGTGGAGCAAACACATCTGTAGCAACTGAATCATGGCATCATGTCAATATGGACCAAAATATCTTATCTTCCAGTACCTTTTGAATCTATACCACAAATAATTAAGGCACTTCTTAAGGCAAAATCGGGTCCAATCTAGTATTAGCAAGGTATACCCAATAAAGTGGTCGGTAACTGTATGTCCTCTTGGGAGATCATATTATACAGCTGAAAGCTAAACATGTTAAAATAAAAGCAAGAGAAATTTAGTCTTCTAAAACTAAGAAATTGAATTGCTTTTGTTTTTTAAAAAAGTGCTTTGATGCCAGCAGTATGTTTCAGAACGTTGGGACAAGTCTGATAAAAGAATGGAAAGGTTGTGTAATGCTAAAGCTAAAATCCTATATCAAGCAAGGAGGGGACAATATTTCTTTTTCAAAACTACAGTTTTACTATCTTCAGTTATTAAGTATTTGAAGTTTTTAGGAGGAGGTGATGCAACACCCCTAAATATGCCCCTGTCCCGACTGCTTTGAAAGGTGCTGCTGTTGTAAAGTTCAAAATAAGCAAAATAAAATGATTTTTACATCAACTCAACTTTTTTAAAACAAGGTAGTAATTACTACTACTTTAACCAAAAAATATTATGCCATCACATGTACAGTATCTGCTAGAATACAGATAAACTAATGACATTCACGGAATATAAGGTTAACTAAATCCACATGGTCCGTATTTTAATTGCAGACCATATGGAGCACCCTTTGGACCGCAGCATATGCACACTCTGTGGACTCTATCACATAAGCCAGAAACTGTATATTCAGCCATTGCTGGAAATGGTGCAGTAAAACCAATCATGGGGTAAAACTTTTACGGACCCACTACATTATAAATCATGAAATGAGATTTGAAGCAGGCTCCACTTTTGCACCCAAGCCACTCAAAACCTCAAGCCTTAGGGGTGCTGCAGTTCACAGGATGATACAGCGAGAGAAAGGGCATTTGACACCGTGAACTGATGTGGAAGAAACAAGTCAAGGTTGTGTGACTACCGCTTAAGAAATGAGAGGAATAAGCATTTTCGACTATATGTTGTGTATGAACAGAATGCTTTTATGTGTGCACTTTATATGAGTGTAGGCATGCCCATGTGCCCATTTTTTGTCTGTGTTAAAAAAATATTACCTCTTGAAAAATGTTAATAGAAGCTTTTTCCTCTGTCAGTGAAAATGTGATGAAAAGTAGCCTGATGCTGCCCTTTGATCATCAGTCATTGGTGTGTGATTTATGATTGCTATCCGCTGACATGCATGGTCACAGCCAAATGGTTTCAAGCCTTTCTTGAAAGGACAGTTAACCTTTCAACTTGTGTGCAGAGCAAACACATCTTGGCATTCTGCCACAAACATCTCTTTAGCTTTCTTACCAATCAAGTGATTTAATCCAGTTGCAGAGGATGGAATAACCTTGACACTCACACTCTAATCCAGGGAAATCCGTGTTCTTTTCCGAAGCTGGAGCATCGAGCGTTGTCAATTATAGCTTGAAAAAGCTTCAAGTAAAAGGGAGTTTTTTTCAGTCCATCTGAGCCCACGCCCAAAGGAACAAAAATAGTCTCTTATTTATCCATGACTGAGAATGGAAAGAGAACATTTACCTGTCATTGTGCTTCAACAACAATTTAATTATGTGGGTTGGCCAGCTGCTACTAATCTCACTGTGTTTACCTATGTAAAGACTTCTTTTAATAGATTCTCACAGCAAATTCCCCCTAGCATGGAGTTGGCCATGTTAAAACCTTTGTGCAGGCTGCCCAGCTGTGCCCATGCAAGAAGAATTACAGCTCATCAGAGAATAGTGTGTAGTGTCCTTAATAATGAATGTGGAGTGAGTTACTTGGTCCTATCACTGAGACTGGCTTTGGTTTAATAAAAGATAAAAAGGGCTCAGTAGAGTCCAAATGTATAATCATCCTTGAAATCAAAATCTGCAGCTATAATAATGCTATATGCACTGTCGGATTATGTTTCACAGTCACGGTTTTATTTTTAGAAGTAGGTTAACTCTCAAATCACACACATGCCACTAGGTTTAAATAATGGATGCTGAGCTTGATCTTGATCTGGGTCATTGAGGTCTTTTGGGTTACTCAACATTAAAAATGACAACAGCTAATTTCTGGTATGTCTGGCGCTCACATTAGAAAGCAACAAAGAAAGAAGCAAATGTGGCTGATTTTAAGTTGGTGGGATGGAAGGAGCGAGATTGCTGGGATGATTATTCTTTTGTGTTTTGCTCTTTCTGTGTTCAGCACTATTCTCGCCTCAGTTTGGATGATGGCAGCTGCAAGCAAGTTTCTATTTAGTTGAAAAGACCAAATCGGTTCCAGCGCTGTGAATTTACAGAAATCTAGTCACCAATGAGCATCCTGTTATGTAATGATAACTTTAATTATTGAAAACCTCTGCCCTGCATTTATTGACAAAATGACAGCCAATTCATTGTGACAGCAGGAAGTGAGTTTTTGCCACGCAGCAACAGTGTTGATTATCTATAGGCAACAGCATATTTGTTTGAAGCCAAACCACTGCCTCTCTCTAAACCTGTCAGACCCAGATGCAAATGAACCCAGTTTCTGGCTCACTGCACCTCACAAATTAATAACCGCTCACAACCTGCATTACAGTACAATTAGATTGTCCATTATTTTGTAAACGCCAGCAGAATCATTCCGTCCGCTCAAGCATATTGTCATGTGGCTGCATTTGCCTAACAAACGTGAGATCAAAGGCGTATTTCTGAATCCTAATCAAATCTATTTCAAGTCCCATGCTGGCTCCGGATGGCGGGCTGCGGTCTGTGGCTGGCACGGTTTGAGGCCCTGTCTGAATACCTGCAATAGTAAATAGATGGGCGGGAAGGATGATTTGCATATAAAAAGGAGCGATGATAAAAGAAAGTACTTAACCTGGAGTTTCTCACCATCCAACACTCTGGCACCTTCAACAGAATGACAGAAGACTGCTTTTTATCAAAAGGGATCCCATTATAAGATAATTGTATTTATTCTGGATAGTGAATAAAGGGGAAGAGAGAAACAAAAAAATGTGGTCGGCAGCGCTACGACATTCACCTGTAAGAAAGTAAAGAGCCACTCACATTAAATACCAAGGAGTGTGAGAGGAGAGACTGTCTGCGGTGTCAGTGTGCATTTGTAATGGGGCCTGTTTTTGTACCAAGATGGTTCCTTTGAACTTGCTGGAAACCTATAAGGTATAATTCATGTCGTGTCAATTACTAAGCAGCAGATGTAACAGGCTCAACAGAAGGAGTCCCAAATCATAACTCTTCAAATACGATAAGCTTACTTCTCCGCCCTGTTAACACTCCTCTTGCCAGTCAAGCAGTTAAATCAGTGCAGCAACACTCAGCACTTTTGAAGGTTTCTGTGCTGGTTTGGAAGATTTGTTTGTGGATTTTAAGAGGCGATGACTTGAAACTTCATATTAGATACAAACTTTTTTTTTTTCTTTCTCACAGCTTGTGCCAGCCTAAGAGGCTACAGCCGTGTTCTCTAAAGTACACACATGGGTGCTCTGAAATAAATGCTAATGTATACAAGATACTTAAAGCAAGACAAAAAATTGCATAAATAATTCAATGACTTCATCCATTCAAAAAAAAAAAAAAAAAATCACGACCATCCTAATTATTATAGTAAGCTTTGCTAGGTGCATACCTCTAACTGCTCTAACCAGCTGAGGCTGGTGTGAACATTACTAGCTGCCTTTGTTTTGCATTTTCTTGATCAGTGCTGGCAAACTGAAAAACACAAGTCCTTGAACACAACAAGCACTACACATTGTCATTGCTTAAATTATATTTCCACCCTTGTTTTTAATATTACTGCTGAATGGTGGCAGTATATAGACTACTAGGTACTGGACCAGTAAATTATGACCCGATCTGGCAAAATGAGTCTGAAGTCGTTTCTCAATATGTGTACTTGTACGTACTTGTGAACTTGTGAAACGTCTCAGTCTCAGCCAAAGTACTGTTCCAATTAAAAGTACGCATAAAAGCAAGTTTGCTCAAAATACCCGGATGTTTTCTTGCTCTCTGCCCCTTCTATCGAGGATGCATAAGTCATCACCGATGCATCGGTGATGGCTTGTGTGGACTTGGTGCAGCCAAGGATCCCAGAATGCATTTTGAATGAAACTCAAACGCGGCAATGGCGGAGCAGAGCGGCTAAAACTGTGAGTAAAGTATTACTGCTTCTGTGACACAAAATTAACTTTAACGATGTTTTCAGTCGAGAATGTAGATGCGTAAACCTCAAATATCTGCTCAGTTTATCAAAAAATTGCTTAATTGCAAAAGTGCTCAGACGTTTTCGGAGATGTGCGTTCCCGCTTCTAGCAGCCAGCTGTCCGCTCGCAGGGCATTCGAGGCTCGCCTGACTCCCGGCACATTGTTTTCAAACCTTCTGCTGGTTTTCACCACTGAGTGGAAGTTAAACACAGATATAATTCACTCAGATGATCTCTAACGGCTGATGGTTGGTTTATTTCAGTGTTTCATTTGTTCCTGACCAAATCGATAAAACTGATATTTAAAATATTTTACTCAGGAAGGAACGCGAGAGCCTTTTCACCGGGAACGGGAAAATCGCAGTGGCATGTTGATGCTGTTCATGGAGATTGTGAAGACTGATGCCGAGCCTGCTCCAGAAATGATCAAATTATATGTTTTAAATATTTATTTGACTCTATTCTAAACACCACCTGTCTGTTGTAAGTGGTCTTAAAATGATGTTATAAAAAATAACATCATTTTAACATCTGACCTTTTGTTTTTTGTTCAGTAAGCAGCTGAGCTGTGTATACATGTATAATCTTTTTATTCAGAGATGAAGTTTTTAAAGCCACACATTCAGTAAATTTAATCAGTAAATTTAAGCTGGAAGGCGATAGTAACACTAGAGCTGAGCTGTGATGTCATCAAGTATGCTGGTGTTTCAACTGAAAAAAAATACAAGCTGATGAAATTTACATTTTTTTATGTGATATCAGAAAAAAAGTCCAGAAACAATAAACAACAAAGTATTTTGTTTTCTCCATTTACATTTCTTTTTTACTTTCCATGAACTGACAGCTCATCGCACCTCTGTGTGATAAAGCACAAAACAGCCACCAATGCAGAAGGTATTTCCTCCAGAAAAGACTGACACTGCCGGTGATTTAAACCTTTGCCTCTTATAAAGTTCACTGTCTGTGTTACGGTGATTATGATGACTGTCTGTCTTCAGGACTTTGCTGCACAGCATCTCCTGGTGTGTGATGCAGTGATGCACTGTCAGCTCTCCCTCTGCATGTTCTCAATTCCACTCTCTTCCCTGCACATTGCAGGCGGGGAAAGGAGACAGGGTTTACCTCCGATGTCAGCAAACAGGTCCTTTGCCTCCCACCTGTTTTGAAATTCAGTTTTCAAAGTCCACTTTTCGTTTTGCCATTTTTGGGGGGTCAGGCTAGCTTAAATGCCACTGTAAAAAGTGCTGACCAATGTTTATATTCGCTGACCACTGATCAATGTGTCAATGCCAATGTGGGAAAACGGGTTAGTACACAGGTCTTGACCTGCGTGGCAGCTGTTGTAATGTATAGTGGGATTTGTGGTATAAGTGGTGGGAGTGCTATTTACCGGCAGGCCATTAATCAAAGCCATTTGGGCCTTGAGTTTGACACATGTAGTTTACAAAAAACAGGTTATCTCCAAAAGTCGCAGACGTCACCGGATAAAGTTGCTAAATTTGTCACTTGCCGCTTTTTGGAAAAAAAGTAGCTGGGGGGGGGGGGGGGGTCTGAAAAGTTGCGAGCGAAAAAGTTGTTAAGTTGGCAACACTGAGCTCCTGGGAATTTATGTTTAATAGGAAGCTCGAAATTGTTACTTGTGCTCCCCGTTTCCACTTCTTCCTCCTCGCTTTAACACTGGTCGTCATTTTGCTTTCTGTAGCCACAGGAAATCAAACGTAAACAGGGCTGTCGAGATCACGTGTGCACATTGTGAACGAAACTGGCCATCCCCCGGTGGTAGATTGCAAATTGTGGTGAAATAATAATATAGTTCAGTGATCTAGCAAGAGAAAATAAATCAGTCTGGTACTAGTGATGGGGTGGAGGGCGTGGGGTGCACACCTGCTTGCTAATTGCAGTGATAGTGAAGAGTTCCAATAGCGAACCGGTGAAATTCTCAGCCTGGCACAAGACGACCTCAGCATGGCGCAGCGCCGGGCGATCAGCCACCTGTAAATGAACCCTGTAAATGTCTACAATAACCAGCTCCTGGCATCTGCAGGTTTTCTGAATGTAAAAAAGGATTTTTATATTCATTGACTTTTATCAATTTAAGTATTATTAATGGCAATATTTAAGACAAAACATGAACAAAGTTTACAAATTAAAATAAGACACTGCAATAGACATTGATTAACTTCATTTTCTTTTAGCAGTAAAACTGTATACTAAAATTATACATCCATGTTTTATTGCATACAGTAAAATTTTATGGTTAAAAAGGCAAAACAAATAAAGAGCTATTTCCAACTTTTGTAAAGTGCTTTATAAATTAAATGTATTATACATTTTTTACTCAAATGCAAAAATAGAGTGATGAGCAGACAGTAGGTAAACAGAAGGTCTGGAAGATCAGTCAGTCTTTATTTGTATCAGAGTAGTTAGTTCAGGGCAATGTAGTTAAAAAAGATTGACTTCATTGTTTGGAGGCTGGTTTCACTGCGGGACTACATACTATTATCAGCAACGTCTGCAAATTCTGTTTCCAAATGTTGTAATGGCCAAATACAATTTAAAAAAAAAAGTCCACTCTTACCTGTGAAAGGTAACCAGGTGATCCAGTTTCAACTGTAAGACAGTTTGAACAACTCCATGCAGCACCAGAGGGATGCACCTTTGTTTATTTTTGCCACATCCAATATGGCGGTGACGTTGACGTAGGATTCAGGGGTCGATGCGACGTCCGGGTATGTATGCCTATGCTGATTCATATGTTATTGGCCTGTTATTTTGCCTGATTGGGTCACAATTATGTGTCGCAGTGTGATTGGTTAATGCTGCACAAACAGGAAAAAAATACAAAGCCAAAGACTGCTACAACTGTCAAAATGTTGTGTGGAACTCCGAACACCGTCGCCGAGAGGTTTGAAAAACTGTTCCACACCTCTACCGCCCTCTACACTGTGTGTGTGTGTGTTGGGGGGGGGAACAAAGGAGTGGATTCGCAGGCTTCCTGCAACAGCGTGAGTGAAATTACCACAATAACCACATGTTGGCTGTGAAGGGCAATTTCTAAGCTTTCAGAAACCATTATAATTTTTCCGATAGGACAAACTGTTACATAATTACGGTAATGCAAACGTGTCGGTATGATAGCGCGGTGTTAAAGGTCAAACTGAGCCACGATCATGGCCCGTTTGCTGAGAGGGTTAAGAATAATTAACACTTTAGATTCATGCGAGTCAATTATATATCTTCTACCCAATCCTTTTTCATTTGAATTTCTCTGTATGCATACATAAAGGCTATAGGCTTGCTTATCAGTACATGAAATACCACGTTTTGACTTCCCTGGGATGTGAGTAGATCCATGTGACATTTCAGTTGGGGTTCAGCAGCTGACCAGCATTATCAGTGTGCCTTCCAAACATCTTCAGGCTACATTCAATGTCAAAGTCTCCACATATCTACTGCCTTCCCAGAATGAGGGACAGCTGGCTGCTGATGCTGTAGGGAATCACGATGAGCCACTTGTCCCTGAAGGGTTTGAGTAGGTCTTCGAGAAACCAAAAGGACATTTGTCGCATCTCTTGTGGGTCTCTTTTAATGAGCTTCAGTCATCCTGTGTTTTAGTGTGGTCTTAAATAGTTTTAAATCTATAATAAAAATTATATAAAAACTTTTGCTAAACAAAAGATGCTCCTTCCCTTTCTAACTTTGCATAACCTCTGTGGTCAGAGATTGCTTCTGGTTGGTCTGTTGCATCGCATAATCACTGAAGGTGACCTTGACGATCAGCACTGTTGCATCCTCCCTATCTCTGTAACAGCTGTTAGGCAGAGCAAGCCTCGAGGGAACCATTCATCTAGATAGGAGACCCATCAGTCAAGGCAGCCATTGATCGGCACGTCAGATGGCTTGATTTCCTTGTGTAATAATCAGCTCAGTTTTGACACCCTCCCTAATGTGTAAACAGGAAGAGAAGAACAGAGCCAATGGATTGTGAAAGGCAGCTCTATCCATTGTCTTGTGCCAGATGCCTTAATATGGCTTATATAACAGAAGTCCCTTTGATATGTATGTGTCCTGACTGATATTTCATGTATGTTTAATCTGCAGTAGAACGTGGTTCCTGATAAAATTTTGAACAGTGTCATGAAATGAATCCACCTTACATTCAGATTAGGATAAATACATTTTCATCTCTTTTGTTTCCTAGTGCAGAATAAGACATATTCTTAGCAACCTCATGTGAGTGCAGCAAATGCCAAGCAATTGTTCAGCATTTTGAGACAGCAGTGGATTAGTGCGTTTGGTTCCCTGTTGTGGTCAGTGTGCCACTAGGACAGTCAGAGGCAGGCGGACATGTGTTGGGCATTGATAATGACTGTTGAATCACAACGGACCCACTATGAGTGCTGGGTAAAATAAAAGTGCACAACCATATCAGTCACGAGCATGGCGGCAATCGCCCACAACAAAGAGCAGTGTCTTGCATGTCGCACTAAGCTGATGGGTTTTGTATTCAAATAATAAAGACGGGGAGGAATACCAGCAGCATGAGATTTCTTTAGACTATCTCGAGCTACCATGTTCTTGCTTACAGTGATATTAAAGTCTGCAAGATTCATAATTTCACCATGATACTCAGTAAAAAGGACTATTTCCGTAAAGCCACTGACTCAAAGATCCATTCAACAGCAGTAAGCAATTCAAGTTTAATTCCTTTAAGCCAGCTGTTTGGCAACACGTAGCATGTTCCCATCAATAAGTTGTTGATTTTTCAATGGACTCTCAGTATTTAATGAGAGGGAAGTGTATAACATCTTGTTTTGTTTACCAGTCCTTTTCTGTCTGCCTGGTCAATAGGTTCAATTTGATTCCGACCGTGGGTGGGAAAATAAATTGGAATTGTAATGGGGGTCACGATGGACAAGATGTAGTTTGTTTCTGTGCTTTTCACTTTCAGCTAGTTAATTTAGCCATACCATTGATTGAATACTGACACAAAATTGTATGTTCTGGATTAAAGCTCTTTAATTACATTTCAGAATCCAAAAAAAAACAAACACATGTAGTGCTTCATATGATGGCTCTGACAGGCATTTCAGTATGTGTCTGAAAGGCGTTAAGAAGAGTTTTATTCAGTCATCCTGTATATGCTTTTTGTCTATGAATCCCTTCAGGGTCATCAATTCACAATATTAAGATATACTGACAAGGTTCAATGGCACAGTCACACAAGCCCACACTGCAATTTAAGAATTTGAATCCCCCTTTAAGCGAGTATTATATTGGATTTAAGTGACAGTTATAGTGTAAGGTTGCAGATTGCAAACAACTGATATAAAGGGCTCATTCTAAAGTGTCTCTAAAGTAAATGCAATAAATCTTTTTTTTCAAACAAATATGCAATAATATAAACATGTTTATGAACATCTCTTTCTGCTAATACATTCCCATAAATCTTTCACAGTTGACCATTAAAACAATATTTTTGCAGATGCCGCTGTGGTACGTGGAATATGAAACTTATTTTATTGCCTTGAAGTGTCAAAGTACAATGTCTTAATTATCTATTCATCCCAATCTGGCCTAGACAGCTCAGGAGGCTGTTATCATCAATTATAATCAAGGGATGAACAAAAAGCACGCATCCATTTTCTTCTGATTATCTAAAGTTGGGTTGTGGTGGTATTAGACTGAGCAGGGTATTTCAGACGTCCTCTTCCCCAGCAATGGTTTTCAGTTCCTTCTGGGGGATTCTGAGGCACACCCAGGCAAGACGAGATATATGATCTCTCCAGCGATTTCTGGATCTACCCAGGGGTCTCCACCCATTTGGATGTGGCTAGAATAGCGCCGAAGGGAAGCGTGATAATAGGATGCCCAAACCACACCAGCTAGCTTCTTTCAATGCAAAGTAGTAGTGACTCTACTCAAAGCTCCTTCCAGATGTCTGAGCTCCTCACTCTTTAAGGCTAAGCCTAGCCACCCTAATCAGGAAACTCACCGAAGGCTGGGTAAGAACTCAAAACCTTTTGTCCTTCAGGTGCTGACCCGCCTTCTCTCTGTTCTCCTCTCCCTGCTCTGTCTTTTTCCTCCCTCTATCACTGGCATCACCTCCTCCTAGGCATCACTTCTCCAGGCTCAGGCTGGCACACCTGTGTCTCATTATCACTTACGTCTTTAACTCCAGCTCACCTCTCTGCTCATCACCAGATCATTGACCTACTAGAAGAATTGCTCAGGCCATTTAGTATCTCACTTAGCTTTTGCTAAGCCTCGAATTTGTCCTTAGAGCTACCTGTAGTGAAAATAACACGCTTTGGACTTGAGGAAAGTCGGACATGAGCTTCTGAAGAAGAAAGTCGATTCATTAATTCTTTTGGTCACTATTAAGAGGTCATGACCATAAACATAGAGCTTGTGCAGAACCTCTAGCAGTCATTAAAAAAAAAAAAGGGCATGTAAAACCTTTGGTAGCAAAATTAATGGTAAGCAAGCAAACTGAGCCTGTGACACGTGTATTATTGGTGTTTAATGTGATCTTTAACGTGAACCAAGTATTTGTGGTGCCTTAACCTCATTAAATCATTATGGGGCCTAAATCTAATGCATCCTAGTGCTTGAAAATGAAGGTAAACAACAACTTAAAACGTTAACTCTAAGGGAAGCGTCTTAAAATTGTCTGTCAGTGTTCAGCATCAAATAGAGTTTGCCTCTGTAACCAGTCAAGTCTCTGAAAGCAGGATTTTTGTTACCATTTAAACTGGAAACGTAGCGCACATTATTTCCACTCAGCAGGGTGGAATGAGCAGTATTAAATGAGATGATAAAGACCTAGTTATTAGGGGAGGGCACACAATAGTTATATGTATGTAACTGATAACGTCCATTCAGAGCAGTAATAAAATAAAACAAGTGAGATGAAATGCAACATTAATAGAAGCACCTTGCTGCTTCATGATGGGTTAGGGACATTAGGATCTTTACTCCTGCCAGTATGTGTAGGCAACGCGACTACACGGAACAGTTACAGACACTTGAGGCATTTGATGTGGTCACCACACATGGTAAGAACCGGTTTGTTTCAAGCATACCCCCTTTTACTTTTTAGTTTTGTGGCGACATGAAGCCTTGCATAAATATAGGAATGTCAAAGTTTGTCTCCCCTTTAATTAAAACTTTCTACAAATACTACCAGAACTGCCAAACTGCCACCTTTGGAAACATCCCACGTTGTATGTCAAGTATAATCTTGAAAATCAATGAAAATTGCCCGGTCTCAGTTGAGTGCTGATTGCCATCTTTTGGAAAGAGCACATGTTGTTTCCAGGAACATGCTCAGCGCCCTGACCTCTCTTTCCTTTGTGTTTCTATTGTTCACTGTTATTTCTCTAGTTTAGCTTTGACAGGGGTGATAGAATGAATTGGAGGCTGCACAAAAGAGACTTTTACGCCACATTAGGCAAGGGTCCCACGTTCTTCTCTGACACAAAAATACAATTTACTGCGACAGAGCCATTCATCTCAGCAGAATCTCTGCTCATATAATAGGCTTCTTCCAATAAACTTCGTTTTTCGTCTTCCTAGCGCTAACTGCGCTGCTGAAAATTAAGTTAACATTAACATTTATTCTCGACGTAAGCACAGGGTCTTATCAGAGACATTCAAAGAGTGTGTGACAATTCAAAGGAGGCTGCTATGCAGGTATTAACAGCTTCTTATGAATTATCTGTCACTGTGGAGAACTATAAGTGTAACAACAAAGGAGGACTTTTTAAACACTGACACATACCTGCAATAACATCCTTTTACTCTTCTGAAAAATTGGGTTGCTGTTCATGAAATTTCTCTTCCTGTTTTATGAGACGTGTCAGTGTGAACTCAGTCTATGAGAATCATCTGATTAATCGCAACTGTTGAAGTGACCCAAACGTCACTGGTGGGCTTCCAGGTCGTCACGTCAATGAATCACTGTGTGCTCACTCATGAAATGAGACCTAATGAGAGGCGTTCGGCCTCAATCACAGGGCAACAAAAGGAATCACTTTTGTCATCCTGATGCAGGATTTTTCCTCAATGCTCAGAGGTCTACGGGGGGGGACAAATCTTTTCTTCCTTGTGATTTTTCTCCATTTCCAAATATGCTGATTATCTCTGTCAGCGCCATTTTCAAATTGGTTCTGTCAGAAATTTGATGAATTGACCGTGAAGTCGCCTGCTTCACAAACTTCTCGTGTTCCCTCACTCGCTCACCTCTTCTGCTGAGCAATCAACAGATCTCTATCACACATGTTCCACCTACATGTGCTGACTGGATAAGAGCACCACGAACATACTCCATGCAATTTGTACATAAAAGTGCAGGCCTCAATCTTTCTCTGGGAGCAGGTTTATAATGTATATTGACTTGTTTTGACTGAAGCTGTTTGAGGGACATTTGAGAAAGTTCACTGGTGTATTTTTGTAAAGCCTTTGATATTGATGGGCAGGTGTGTGGAGGGTAATAAGTAGCTGGAGAGGGAATTTGCTGACAGACCCCATTACCTCTGCTAGAGAATGCTTCACATATCCACTCAAATCAGAAAACATGAGGGTATAAATAGGAAAATGCACATTGGACTCAGTATAGCTGCTGGAAAATTGAACATTATCAGGGTGCTATATGTCTTCTAAATGGGTCTGTGACTTTCTTATGCTTATGCTATTTGCAGAAGAGAGCTGTCAATCAACAGAGAACAAGATGGCACTGTTAACTTCAGGCTGTTGTTTCCAGACCCAGCTAAAACATTTTTCAAAGTTGTGCTTTTTTGAGGTAAATTCAAGTTTACTGAGCCTAATTCAGCTGGACTGCAGATTGAGTCTGTGGTGAGCATTGCTCGTTGTGGTGGTGCTGGATACTGTTTACACACACCTTAAAAAAAATACAGAAGAGTGACAAATTAAAGGAAAACTGTGCTAATGTAGATACACGGGGACATGGAACGCACGTCTTTTACGTGCATGTGGGCCAGCCTGCTCTGAGGTTGTTTGCAGATTGCGGAAGTGTGCTTTTTTAAAAAATGATTTATTTCAGACTCACTAAAATGAGTTCAATCAACCAACCAATTCACTTCATGCAAAGATCCACATGCAGACTCTTCTGCAAACCTACATGTGGACATAAACTGTTACAAATAATAGCCCTCTCTACATAGACTGAGACATTTGTGTGTTTTTTTAGACTCATAATTTCAGTCTTAGAGGCTGAGAGAACACTTACACTCTTTATGCAGGTCTTTTTTGAAAGTCAGTGAAACTTTGCTGTGTTTTTCTTAATTATAGTGTCACCATAGCATATTTAATTATCTTCTTGATCTCATTTTACATAATCAAGTAATGAAATCGTCATTGTCAGTGGTCATTTGCAGCATTTTGAATTAAGGAAGCCACTGATGTTCAGTGGCTTTCTTAATTTACACTGTCTGCGTCAGCTAGGTTATCTAATTAATTAGAAACCTTATTTAAAGGGAAGTTCATTTTCAAAAACATTTTTCTCCTTAAACGCAACGGAAGTTTCGTGCTTAGACAAGACTTCAGATTATAGCAGACGTTTGTGTCCGCTTAACTCTTTGTATTGTTGTTGTCGAAGCACCCTTTTTTTATTTGACAGTTCAGCTATGAAATATGAACAAGTCTGTTTTTGTTTGCTTTTGCAAACAAAAACAGACTCCAATGTTGAAAGTAATGAAGACAGGAAGAGTTTGTATGTTTATGAATTACTGAAAGAGAATATTACCATAAAGGGAAACACGGACTCATATGAGGCTTGTTTATCTTATTTTGAGTGGATTAACTTTACGTCTGTTTACTGAGACTGAAAAGGGACTTTCTGTAAGGTTAGAAAACTTATGGCCAAATAAACAAGCACAAATGTTTGCCCTAAACACAGCTCTTCTCATGAGATCTAACCTACTATCAATCTAAACCAGAGCTTGGGGCAAAAAATAGGAACTCCTGAAAGGTTATTTCAGTCCCCAAATTGTTAACGTTTCAAAGGGTAATTCTGGGCCGTCTGTTTTTTGGTGTTCAGTGAAATTTGATGAGTTCTGATGTGGTTTCTGATCAGTGGTGTTTTGAGGAGGAAACTCCCTTGGTGGTTCTTGGCATCTCCTGAGACTTGGAATGAACTTCCTAAAAAAATTCCTGCACCGCAATTACAAGGCAGCTATACAGCAGGTCAAAGAAAGGACAAATGTGAGCGCAATATCCAAAACATGAATCACATTTTCATCACGACAGACACTGAAACAGAGGGAGGGTAAATAAATCACAATTACAAAGTCAGCTGCACACTCCGGGCTGTCTCTTTTGGCCATAGTCTGACATGACCAATTTATATTCAAGTGTTCAATCTTCAAAGATAAATGGCAACAAACAAGAATCCCAACGAGGGAAAACTGTGGAAATTGAGGGAAGGCTCGCAGTTAGAAAGCTGCCAATATGACAAGGGACACAGGCCTCAGAACAGCCCTGTCTTAAAGGAAAATGTCTTAATGCTATATTGGTCCACAGCGCAAAGAAGAGGTTGAAAGCAAGTTTGGGAGATCCCTCGGTTTTCTTGACCACAACAAAGAAAATGGAGATGATGTTATTAAAGGATCTGCCAAAGGATCAATTATTAATCTTAAAATATATATATATAATAATAATAATTGCATATATATCACAGACACCCATATACCATGAAAAGAAAAAAGGAACAGAAACCATCCATCCATCCATCCATCCATCCATCCGTCCATCCGTCCAGCCATCCGTTTTCTTCCACTTATCCTTTTCAGGGTCACGGGGGGTACACTCTGGACGGGTCGCCATCCTGTCACAGGGTGACCAGAAACCAGCAGCTCACAAATTTTGTTGCTAGCTATTAAACATGGTGTTGGATCTGCAGTAATATAAGCAGCCAGGGGAAACATTAGGCATGATGATTGTTCTGCACGGTCATATAACAGCCGAGGAATACGATGTCATTTAATGGGAGCACCCTGTGGTGCATAAGTTTTCCTGTATTCAAATTGTAGTTGCCCCAGTACACAACGTAAAATCAGTTGAAGGAAGTTTGTTGAAGGCTGCTCCATTCACAATGATCAGTTCTCAATATAGACCTAACTGAAGTTCTAAATTAGTCATGGACAAAAAGATACTGTACATACAGTAAGTAAGTCTAGTTGCAAATTATAGATGGATTCACTTAATAATGGGACAATTTAGGACACCAACAGCAAATTATTTTTTACAGACACCGGTACATTTACTGAAAGTTTTGCATTCACATAAATCACTAAAAGCAAGTTATTAATATAAAATAGATCAACTCCAAATGTTTTCAGGCAATTCTAGAGAGGAAGCCTTCTGATTTCTTATAGATATTTATAGAAACTATCGAATCTCTGGAGATTCTCCATAAAAAAACAAAAACAAAAACAAAACAATAAAATATCCTTCTAGTTTTTACCTTTTTTCAGGAGTCAGATTATAATGAAATCAAGTTTCAGTATTTTAATTTTTTATTTTTTAGTAAGAATCCTCCTTATTTCTGCCTCTTGTTGATGTGTTAATTTGCTGCCTACTATCTGTTTTACATGAAAAGCCTTTTAGTGGCTGTAGCAGTAGAAATCCATGCACATCCTCTGAGTGGCTTTTATTGTGAAGCAACTCATCTGCAGTAACTCGTCCTTCATTAGTAAGAACAAGAAAGAAGCTGCAGCCAACAGCGTGTTATTGTCTAAACTTCCAGAAATCACACATTTTTATGACTAAACTTACTTTTCTAACTTCCGGTGCCTTGCTAAGAGTAATATAGTTAATCAGTAATATGTTTGCATTTTTTAAAATGTAATATATGCAAAGCATTTCCCATCTTCATTTTTACTCTGTTTTATTGCAGCTACTCTGGTATTTTCTCTGACTCTATCATTCAATAAAAGGATGTGTGACCTGGAAAGAGCTAAGATGGATTTTTCCTAGTGCATTAGGCCAAATTAGCTCATTGCAAATGCAAAATTAGCATGCAGAGTCCCAGCCTGAATCCCTGCTAGTGCACCATATTCATCATCATCAAAACCGGAGAGTGAACGAATTTTGGGTGTCTAATCAGCAGGAACAACAAACAAGAAAAACGTATCAACAAATAGCAGAATTTCTCTCCAATCAGACGGTTAACAGACCATCTAATCTTCTTCGCATGCTCAGCACATCTTGATGATGCATGCAGAAAGCTCCTATGATATAAAGTGTGTGGTTCACACTTAGATTTTGGGTCTAATTTGTGGGTGACGGGTGGAGCGGAGAGATGTGCACCTTTAACATGGCGGGGAGGGGTGACAGAAAGTTGGTCTGCGTGCAAGCAAAACTCTCCAAACTGAGATAGAAATGACAGAACAGAGAGGTGGAGTGGTGGAGGTACAGATGGCTACATTCATGTAATATTGATTTTTTTTTTTCCTTCAGGTTAGAAAGAACAGGAGCTTGTCGCTGCGGCCGGTGAATAGGTCTCTTTTGTATTGCATTTTACATTCTTGCTCTGACAATGAAGACACAACACAAAGCTTTTCTCTTGCTCAATCTCTTGCCTTTTGTCAATAATCCAATTGCTCAACTTGATCAACTTGGAAAGAAAAGACTACAGTGTGTTTATGTCTAAGAGCAATAAGTCACCTTGATAGAACGATTTCACGTAGCAGCTGGAGACGGCGCATTTAAATACAACTTAACTTCTATAAACTGTTGAAAAAGCTTTGATGTCGCCTCAAAGTGTTTTAGACATCTGTGGATTAGAGAAACTCCCCTCATTGAGCAGCCTGTCTGCTTAAGACAGTGAAACAGATAAAGAGGTTTCTGAGAAAATGGACACAGAGGACCAGTGTGGTAACTGTTACACACAGCCCACATCCGTAGGGTCAACAGCTGCTAATGTTTAGCAGGCCAAACCCCAACTGAGCACCGTTGACTTACAGATGCTGCTGAGGAAACTTAAGATTCACACCTCGTAAAAAGACCAGGCAGATGTTTGCATATTAATAGAGACGGTATGTGGAGAGTGTCTGGTAGAGGGAGGCGTTACAGCTGCTTCATTACAGTGTACAGTGTACAGTGTACGGCACAGATGGATATACTCGCTTTTCATCTCTGGGGTATTTTGATCTGGATGCTTTTACATGCCAGGTGTGAAGTCCACCTCTAAGACTGCACTGCAGTCAGTACACATTTATGTTGTAAATAATTTCTTCTATACTTGCAAATCACAACTGATCAGAGAATAGGTGATCGATCACAGAATGGGCGGGCGAGTTTTTGAAGTCTATCCTGAAACTATACTAACATGGGTATACTTTATAAGAATTTTATTCCTGCTGGACATGAAGAGATTCATCCTCAAACCAGTTTTAATGCGTGTGGTTGGAATTCCAAAATCCACACCGATTCCCAGGAAAATACTCATTACTCAATGCTATTTTCAATACCACAAGGGGAAACAATGCCAACAATAACATCAACAACACTATTTTTAAATTATCTGACTTTTTTTTTTGTTTTTTCTTTCTACCTGTGAGCTCTGGCATTGCCATAATACACGTACACTTATGTGAACAATAACAGAAATGAATAAATAAAAGAAAAAAAAAAACTAACAGTGCACTCAGATCAAAATTATGATTGCTAAAACTGCCAGACAAGACAGTCTTTAAGGAGGAGGGAAAAAAATTGACATACTGCAAAACTGCAGAAATATAACTTTAAGTTATACTATGTATTACAAATATTTTAACATTCTCATGGGCAGTGTGCTAGAAAAAAAAAAAAAAGACAATATTTTTAGGTTGTCTGAGGTAGTGTTGTGCTTCTGGTGACTTGACCCTATATGTCATTGTTAATCGATAGTGCCAGCCTACCTTACCATCTCTATTTCTGACTAGTTTCTGGTAGACTTACCTTAACGTCCGTCTGGGATTTTAAGACACAAATAATTTTGTTATCCTGTTAAATTAACACTGTCTATTTATGATAGCTGTTTAATGCTTTCATTTTGTTGAGGGAGCTTCACTGAAAATTCCTCATAAATAATTGTTCAGTGTTGCAACTTCAGCTGCTAGTGAGGGGAGGGGTTGTGTGCCTGCCCATCTGCAGAAGTGTTGTATGAAGTTGTGTCAGCCGGAGGAGCCGAAGACAGGCTGTTGATATGATACTGGATATGTCTAACTAAGGCTTCTAAAACCTTATAATAAATAAGGTTTCAGCAGTCTGAGAGTTTAAACAGAAAACATTACATTGGAACTGCTTACTGTAAGGAGGGGACCTCTGAAAGTCCAGTACAAACAAGAATGGTGTGGATGTATGTGTGTGTGTTGTATGTGTATGTGTATAGACGAACTTGAAAAAACATAAACACGGTTTTACAAGAGTACCTGGCTGCAGGAACATTACATGCAGGAAAAATTACAAGTTCTACTGCATTTCTATGGATTGTTACAGCTTTAGTTTTATATGTAAATTAAATAGTAACCTCATACAATCTGATTGTCAGTTTGAAAAGTCACACTGACCAGACTCATTAATCCACCACATTTCTAGGCTGTTTTATTGTCTCTGTGTTCATTTGCTGATGTCCGATATGACAGTTGTGTAGTGCCATGCATGTAAATAAGCATCAGTACAAAACACACAGTGGGAAAAAAAAACCCCTCAAATGACCACACAAGGCTGCCCTTAACTGGCTTATTATTCACTGTATATTATCTGACACATTTAATTAAAATTTTAACAGTCTGAACATTTCTCTGCTGTTAAATTCCAGCACTGTGTTGAGAAAGCGAAGATTAATAGTACAAAAATAGCCTTTGTTTGGCTGATGATTATTGAAAGTAAACAAAACGTGCTGATAATACAGTGTTCATCGTCTTCTAGCCTAGCCATCGCATTCCCGAACTACGACTCTGCTGTAATTTATAGCAACAGATTAGATTAGAATACAGTTATATACATATATTTGTTTACTAAAATTCTAGTGACCTAAAGCATATGAATGGCATTTTATACAATTCATAATAAATTTTTGTACCATTTCCCAATTTGTGCTGTTTGTTAATCAGCACAGTCCCTAATTTAGACTTTCACAAAACATAATTTCGCCACCCTCCTAAAATAATGGCCTAGGTCTTTTTTTCCCCTCAGGTTTTTCAGAAAACACAAAAAAACTGAACCAAATATTGAAAATATGATGATTAGGGCAAAAATTTAATTTTTTGTTAAAAAATGACTTTGGCCATAGCGTGCTTAATGATTTGATTTATTTATTTAAAGGGGACAGTGCAATTTAATGCTAAATGAGAATCTTCAACATTAGGTTTTTAATAATTTTGCACTGATGCATTTGTTTTAATAAAGATTATGATTGCACTAGCAATAGTTAATAATACAAGCAGGTAAAGAAATTGTCATTTTCATCTTTATCAATATTGGCTGCTTTGCTTTGTTTTCAGGTATTTGCAAGATGTTTAAAAGCCTGGAGGTGTGCTGTGAATGGCATGTCTCACCAAATGACTATGAGGAATTGTCTATCTTGGAGGTGGACATAGAACAATGGTACATAGAGGTGTTTCTGAATGCAGCACAGTATATCAGACACAAATCTATTGATTTGCTCATTCAACACCTTTACTAGGTCATAAATCTCACTTCACAAACACACAAACCACCAGGGCAATCTGATACCAGAGACTGAGACTAACGTAGATGCAGTGAAATGTCTTTCACTTAATATTTCAAAAATTATTCTGAATGGTAACTAGTATTTTGCAGTGAGAATGTGTAGTGGTAATTTTAATTGCAATCAGCAATCACTGAGTGCTGCAGTTCAGAATAAAATCAGTGAAAATCAGACCAAGTGAGACTTTTGCATTCTTTCATCCTGTACACAAATTGCAATATATGAAGACACGTGGGGAACTGAAACAAAATAAGGCATTGTTGCTAGATGCATGGTGTTTCAGGCTTGCTTCTATGACTCATGAGGTTGCTCGTGAGGTTGCTCCATACTGTCTTCTTCTTTCGGCTGTTCCCTTTAGGTTCACTAGATGGATGGTGTTTCAGGCTTGCTTCTATTACTCATGAGGTTGACTCCATAATGTCTTATTCTCCTTCTTCTTCATCATCTGCAAGTATTGTAGTCCACGCCGACTCCTGCCTGACCTCATCTGTCAATCTGTCTATCACCACTGCAAACAAGAAGGGGCTCAGAGCCAACCCCTGATGTGATCCCACCCCACACCTTAAACACATCTGTCACTCCTACCACAGACCGCACTACTGTCTTGCTGTCCTCACACATGTCCTGCACCAGCCTCACACGTCTTTGCCGCTCCTGACTTTCTCATGGAGTACTGCAGTTTCTCTCTTCACACCCAATCATATGCTTTCTCTAGATCCACAAAGACACGGTGCAACTCCGTCTGACCTTCTCTATACTTCTTCATCAACACTCTCAAACATC
Organism: Cichlasoma orientale; assembly: GCA_034780415.1. Lineage (NCBI taxonomy): Eukaryota > Metazoa > Chordata > Actinopteri > Cichliformes > Cichlidae > Cichlasoma > Cichlasoma orientale. Next base: position 60,073 of record JAVDPK010003104.1, on the reverse strand, counting down.
GCATCTGTAGGGCTCTTTCTTGGCATGAAACCATACTGCTGCTCGCTGATTGTCACCTCTCTATCTAGCTTCAACAACTCAGCTTTATCCCTCTGTAGTTACTACAGCTCTGCATATCACCCTTGTTCTTGAAAATTGGCACCAGTGCACTTCTTCTCCATTCCTCAGGTATCCTCAGGCTCTCCAAGATTGTGTTAAACAATCTGGTTAAAAGGTCCTTTGCCCTCTCTCCTAGACATCTCCATACCTCCACAGGTATGTCATCTGGACTAACAACCTTTCTACTCTTCATCCTCTTCATAGCTGCTCTCACTTCCTCTTTACTAGTTCTCTGCATTTCCTGATTTCCCAACTGTCCCCCATCTGTCCTTTTCTCTCTCTCTTATTGCCTTCATTCATCAACTCATCAAAGTACTCTTTCCATCTTCTCAACACACTCTCTTCACTCATTAGTGCATTTTCATTTCTGTACTTGATCACTCTAAACTGCTGCACATCCTTTCCAGCTCAATTTCTTGCACCAACTGGCTAGGCAGTTGGTGCAAGTCTTTTTCTCTTTCTTAGTGTCCAGCCTCACATGCCACTCACTATAAGCATTCTCCTTTGCTACCTCACTCTTTGCTGTATGCCTCGCCTCCCAGTACTCCTGTCTACTTTCTTAAGCACCCTGACTGCCCCACTTTTTTCCCAACTTTTTCCTTTTTTTCCTTTTAATCCTTTCTTGTACTTCCTCATTCCACCACCAAGTGCCCTTGTCTTCTTTCCTCTTTCCAGAGGATACACCAAACACATTCTTGGCAGTTTCCCTCACCACTTCAGCTGTACTTTGCCACTCATCTGGTAACTCTTCACTACCACCCAAGCCTGGTTCAGCTCCTCCCCAAACTCTACACATTATTCATTCTTAAATGTCTACCATTTGATCCTTGCCTCTTTCTTCACTTGCTTCCTCTTCTTGGTTTCCAAAGCATTCCTACACACTACCATCTGATGGTGCCTAGCTACATTCTCGCCTGACACCACTTTGCAGTCTTCTCTCTCTTTCAGATTGCACCTTTTGCATAGGATATAGTCCACCTGTGTGCACCTTTCTCCACTCACATGTTCCCTATGTTCCTCCCTCTTGGTAAAGTACATGTTCACTACAGCCATCACCCATCATTTTCACAAAATCCACTGCCATCTGTCACCTGCATTTCTCTCCTTAACACCATGCCTACCCAACACCTCATCTTCACCCTTGTTCCCTTTACTTACATTTACATAAAGTCCACTCCAATCATCACTCTCCCTTCTCTGGAGACACTCTCTGCAACTTGATCCAACTTGCTGCAGATTTCCTCTTTCTCTTCTAACTGACATCAAACCTGTAGGTCATATTCACGGACAACATTCAACATGCCCCATTCGATTTTAGCTCAAACTCATGATCCTGTCTGACAATCTCTTCACCTCCACAGCACTGTTCACATGCTCTGCCTTTAAGATTACCCCAGTTTCATTCCTCTCCCTATCTACACCATGGTAAAACAGTTTGAATCCACCTGACCTTTCACCTTGTGTCTTGCACACACAATTTACTTCCCTTCTCTCCATCAAATCAGCCAGCTCTCGCTTTACCAGTCATGTCCCTGCATTTAAAGTCGTTACTCTCACCTGTGTGTTCCTGCCTTTCCTTCACTCTCGCTGCCTCCGAACATGCCTTCGCCCTGTCCTCTTCCTTTGTCTTCAGCCAACAGTAGCACAGTTACCATCTGCACCCTGTTGGCCAACAGCAGTGGAGGCATTCATTATTAATCCAGGCGTCAACCAATCCAGTATGGATCTCATTCTTGATGATCCTCATCTTTGATTTGGCAAAGATTTTACACCAGATGCCGTTCCTGACGCAATCCTCCCCATTTATACAGACTTGGGACCAGCACTAGGAATACACTGACTTGTGCCCCCCTGTGCCTGGGTTAGTTTGGTTCCATACTGTGTACACATTAAATGACTGGCACATGGAAAAAAAAAATATCCAACAGCAAATAATGACTGAATGGAGTGGGCACACCCATCTCTAAAAGCAGAAGGCATTGAAAGTCTGAGGTTACAGGCTAATAACCATGCGGCTTCTTTGATAGTCCACCATTCAACAAGATTAGAGGAGATGAGATTTTGTGTTTGATATTTGAATGCTTCCAGTACATTAAGCCTAATGGCTTTACTTCTAATACAAGATCATTTTGAACTGGTAGTCACACAGAATGTGGTCCAGTGATGGTTTCACAATTGCTTGTGCAATGCAGAAAGCAAGGATTTCAAATAAAAAAAAAACTTCAAAATAGATTGAAAAATGATGTAAATAAATCAACAAAAGCAGCACGAAAACAGATAATCAACAAATATAAACACAGTTAGACCTGTCCTCGGGGGGCGGGGGGGGGGGG
>JAVDPK010003104.1:0-47736 GCA_034780415.1 Cichlasoma orientale | reverse complement strand
CGTTTCTGAAACGCTCCACTCTGGACCCCGTTTCGAAAACGCATCGTTTTCACTCCGTTCTCGTGTAAACGGGAGGCGCAAACGCATCGAAACGACGCCGTTTTCATTTTGAAACGGTGTCGTGTAAACGGGGCCTTAGTCACCTTGTCTCCCCATTCAGATATGTCTCCTGTGCTCTGCGCCTTGATGTTCCCTTCCTCATTCTGGCTGCCTTCCTTGTTACTGTCATGGTCCGGGGTTCGTTTTTGTTTTGCTTCATTTGGTCTGTTCTGGGTTGCTTTTGTTTGTGGCGTTTAGTTTATTTCTAGTTCCTTGTGTGTTCCAAGTGTTCTGTGACAGGTCTGCGTCTTTGTTCTCCCGTCTGACTTTCTGTTTTATTTTGATAGGCGTCTGGTCCCTGTGTGTCGTCTTGAGTTTTGCTTCCCCTGGTCTCGTCAGTGTAATTTGGTTCACCTGTGTTCTCACCTGTTTCCACTCTCATCAGCCCTTTTTTTTTTATTTAAGTTCTTTGTTTTTTATGCCTGTTGTCGTGTCCTTGTCGTAGATCTCCTGCTTTGTGTGTGTCCTGTTTTTGCCTTGGCGCTGCAATTCAAGTCTAGTGTATTTTTGTTATGAGTTTTTGCCACTGGCTCTGTCCAGCACTTGGAAATAAAGCTGAGTTTAAGTTTTACCTCCGCCTGTGTTTCTGTCTCCATGTTTACTCACTCCCTGTTTTACTTCACCAGTGCCTTGTATCGTGTGCTTTGTATTCAGTTTTGCTTCCCTTGTCTCGTCAGTTAGATTCAATTCACCTATCATCCCCTGCTGTCTCCGTGCTCCCTGATTACCTCAAATGTTTATATTGTCTGTGTCCTTCTCAGTTCTTCTCTCTGTGAATAAAAGCTGACTTTTGCTTCTCATCATCGGAGTCCTGCATTTGGGTCCCACTCTGCCTCCAACACAGCCGTTTCGTGACAGAGTGATTATTATTTGATAAAGTTTAACAACTATAAAAGAGCTGTAGAATATCAATCAATAAATAAATATTTAAACATGTGCAAAGATACATGGAAATACAAAATATAAGGTAAAAATAGAGTTTGTACAGTTCTAACAAGCTTGAAAGTCAGTGGCAGTATGACCACCTTCACTGCAGCCTGAACTCCAGGTATGCTTTTATTGCAATTGCAGTGTGTTTGGGAGCATTTTCATGTTAAATAATGAAGCTGTTTCCAGTCAGATGCTTTCCAGATGGCATTGCATGGTGGATTAAAATCTGATGGCACTTTTCCGTCAATTATGACAAGACCCCCAAAACCACCCTTCCTTAAGAATGGCTTCTTGACAGCCACCCTTTTCATCTGCTGTAGATAGTTCTTTTTAGGTCTGCCACTTCTTCTTTTGCCCTCCACTTGTCCAGTTTCCTCAGTTTATTCAAGGACACACTGCAGACCATACCACAATGTGCCAAAGTTTCAGCTAATAACTCACCCTTTCTATTTTATTCCTGTCTAACAATGTTATCTTTGGCATTTTTGATAGATTGACATAAAGAGATGGGAACTTTTTTTCTTGAGAAAGGCTGCTAGTAACAAAGTGCCTAAAGATACAGTTTAAAATTATTGATCCTTTGATAAGTTGTCTGTTATATGTAGACACAACATTTGTTCATCTTTTCAGTTCTATGCCTTTTTTTAATGCTTGAATAGGTCGGTGTTAAGTCTTAACGAACAAAAACAAAGTAAAAAAAAAAAAGCACACAATTTCCAAAGAAAAACTCAAAGACCTCGAGAAAGCCTGGAGAACTATTGCTAAGACCACTTTACAAAATCACAAGAAAGTCTGGTTCACTGGAAGCAAAATATAAAGAAATGAAAGGTGTCTCTGTACTGTACATCAACATTGGAGTATACTCATGCAATAATACCAGCCTAAATCCCATCCATCCAGCCAGCCATCATACACTTCCACTTATCCAGGGTCGCGGGGGCAGCAGCCTAAGCAGAGAAACCCAGACCTCCCTCTCCCCAGCCACCTACCCCAGCTTATCTGGGTAACACAGAGGCATTCCCAGGCCAGCAAGCCAAGACATATAATCTCTCCAGCATGTCTTGGGTCTACCCCAGGGCCTCCTCCTAGTAGGGCACGCCCAGAACACCTCACCCAAGAGGTGCCCAGGAGGCATCTTAGTCCAATGTCTGAACCATCTCAGCTGGCTATTTTTGATGTGGAGGAATAGCGACGCTACTCTGAGCCCCTGTCGAATGACTCACCCTATCTCTAATGGGGAGGACAGACACCTTTCGGAGGAAGCTGATTTCCACTGATTATTCTTTTGGTCATTACCTAAAACTTGGTGAGGGTAGGGACTTAGATTGACAAGTAAATTGACAGCTTCACTTTTACACTCAGCTCACTTTTTACCATGATGGACCAGTGCAACATCTGGATCACTGTAGCCACAGCCCTTCCAATCTTCCACTCTCCTCTCCCCTCACTCATGAACAAGATCCACCATTGGTTTGGGGATTACCACCAAAACAGGCACCAACCACCTTGCAGCTGCGGCATCCTCAACAGTGGTCCATTTGTACTCAGTGTCCTCAGCCTCCCTCGGAATGCTGTCGAAGTTCTACCGGAGGTGGGAGTTGACGATCTCATGGACTGGGGCCTCTGCTAGGTGTCTGTCCAGTATTCTCCCATGCCACCTGATCCAACTCACCACCAGGTGGTGATCTGCTGGCAGCTCAGGTCCTCTTTTCACCGGAACATACAGTTGCAGATCTGATGATATGATTACTGCCATGTACACTTATGGACATCCTTGTGTTCGAACATGCTCTTCGTTATGGAAAAACTGTGGTTTGCACAGAAGTCCAATAACAGAACACCACTTGGGTTCAAACCATAATCACTCCCAGTCACACCCCTCCGGGTCTCACTCTTAATCCCCACGTGAGCATTGAAGTCTCCCAGTAGGACAAAATCACCCTCGAGCATCCCACTCAGCGACTACAAGAAGGCAGGGTACTCTAAACTGTTATTTGGCGCAAACAACAGTCAAGACCCATTCCCTGTCCCGAAGATGCAGAGAAGCGACCCTGTCCTCCAGTTTTGAAGACTCCGACGTACAGGCAGCAAGACTACCCACCCCAGTTCACCACCTCTCACCGAAGGCAACTGAAACAGAGTCAAGCCCCTCTCCAGGAGACTGGTTCCAGACCAGGCTGTGCATTGACGTGAGCCCGACTATATCTAGACGGTATATCCGGGTATCAGTCCGCCAGGGACACTGCCCTTGGCCAGCAACTGACACACACTGTACCCGACCCCTACGACACCTCCTGTGGGTGGTGGGCCTACAGGAGGGTGGGCCCATGAGTCCGGCCATCGGGTGTTTTCCCTTGAGCACCCTCCCCATGCCTGCCTCCAGGGTGGGGCCCCAGTAACCCTACCCAGAGCAGGGTAAACTGTTCCCTTGATCTTTCTTCTATAGGGGCTGTCTGAACAAATCACATAGTGGGGTTAAATCTGCAACAAATGTCAACAATATGAATCAAAAACATTATTGGAGAGAGTGGCAAAAACTTTTACTTTTTTTCCTCAGAACGTCATCAGGCATTTTGAAAACCCTAAACCTGATATCTCTATAACCCTACAAAAATATCATCAACCTCAAAGAAAATTTATTGATTTTTCTTTCACTCCTCTGGAGCTTGTAAACTGTTTGAAGAATTACATTTATTAACAGTGAGTATCCCAATTAAACACAATCTCTGACCTGAGAGTTGATGAAGATTCATATATGCAGCACTGCCAGTGTGCTACCTGTTCTCTCTTTCCAGATGGACCTGTGGTTCTCTTTCCAGCATCACCATCATGCTGTCTGCCAGCAATTCCCACCTTTGATCTTTGCTATCTGGCTCTCATCTCTTGAGGTGAGTCTAAGGCGGTGATTGAAGGTGATGGGGTGAATATTAGAGACTGACATTTCTCTGTCATCTGACATCACAGGGAGCACATTTCAGTGCTGCCAGTACAGGTGCCATGTCCTCTGAAGTTCTCCATTAGCCTTCACAGGCTCTGTAAGAAAAAGGAAGACTGAAAATTTAGGAAACTGCTTTTGCACTTTCAGCTAATTATGATTAATTGATTTACTGCTAAATCCTTAAACAACAGAAAACAGAAAAAATGTCAGCTGCCTTTTTTTCTTGGATTCGTCACATTTGAGAAGTTGCAACCAGACATTTGGTATTTCTGCCTAAATTAACAAGACATTTGTTTGTAAATTCAGTCAACTAATCCAGTGATGGACACATTTTTAAGCGCCTTTCTCAGCACATTTCTCATATTTTAAGTTTGGTTCATCAATTTGACAAGTTGGAAAAATGTGATTACAGCTATAATTAATTATGTCTTTCTTCCTGCCTTCAGTCAGTGATTACTTTCAAGTTTTCTCCTTCAATAATTTAAGTTTGGACCAATGAAACTAATTTTAATCCCCTGACTAGTAAATTCTGGCACTCTGGCAGGAGAAACAAACAAGCAGGCAAACAAGACTTGAGTTCAGTCAGCTTTTTCAGCTGGCTTAATGAGGCCTAAATCAGGTTCATTTCTCTTGTCACCTTTATCTAGTAAAACATACGCATTACATCTTGGTTGACCACGACTGCCACATCTTTTTCTTCTCCTTTTAATCTCACGGTAAACCATAGCTGACCCTCCCAGGCTTTCCCCTGCTTAAGGATTCAGACTCGTGTCTTGTCATCTAAAATGGAGATGTATGGGCTTGTGCCACCAGCCTCGATTGAGGCTTGACGTGTAGCAGGGTCTCAGGTGTCAGGAGCCATTTCCCGGCCAGGGTCCCGACCAGAACGAGATTAGGCCCATTTATCTGATTTTAGATTGCTCTAAACCTATTTCAACTGTCATTTACTCTGCGAGTGGGTCATTAGACCTACATCTGTTTTGTTTTGTGCTGTGTCTGTGTGGGTGTGTGTATGTGTGTGGGTGTGTGTGTGTGTGTGTGTGTGTGTTGGTGTGAGAGTGTTTGATCAGATTATACTGAGATCAGCAGCACCGTATGAACATATAAGATAAAACTAATTTGCCTGTCATAATCTCACTAAGATGAAGACAAGAATGACATTAATTGCAGTAACTACCGACTTCTGATTGATTGCATTGGCAATGTGCGTATGGAGAGCAAAACAACACGCTGGAACTCAGTGATTTTACAAGCTTTTACACAGTAAAATAAAAAATAAACACAGCTGTGACGAAGTTGCCCGTAAAACTTACTGATAGTACTGATATTAGTACTTATATGCAACTCGATAGGAAAAACTGATCTGTGATGATACCGGAGAAAAACATTTGTGAAATTCAGACACACAAGATTTATTCTGCTTCACCAGTTCTTTTGGAAACTGGCCAAATTAAAATGAGAGCCCCTAAGAAACACAACACAATCCCCCCAATTTCCATCAAAAAATATAATAGAATACATTGGAGCTCCCATTGATTTCTGTGGCTGCACTCGATTGTTCTGCAGTAAGATTCAATTTTGTGAGAAATGAAACTGACTTACTGTTGTGTTAGATTTTCTTTTAAAAGATTACAATGACTGAGGCTTTTACAAATGACTCTAGATGGGTTTCCACTCTGTAAAGTGGTATTGAACCTTTTTTTTTTTGTTTATTCTGTTGCATCCCATCAGCTCGAATTAGCCTTACACCTGATGACGGGTTGCAACCAAATCTAACTCAAATGCTAATGGTAAACAGCTATTGGTTTTTGGCTGCTTGCCTCACACGCAGTCACTGCTGATTGGTAATATTTGGAGTAAAGTGAGAGGACTTTCCCAGCAGGCTATCAGCAAGCTACCTTGATTATGGAATTATGTGTTTCAACCAGCAATTATCTTTCACAGTGGATGATGTAATACAGTAAACCAGGTTCCACACGCTGCTGCCAAACAGCCTCACAATCTGCTAGCATGACCAGGAGACAAACAAACAGACCTCATGAGAGGAACCACAATGAATCTGAAAGAAACATGCAGATGGGTTGATGAGTATGGGTCACAGTGGGTCACTCTTGTAGGTATGAAGAGGGAAGATGCCACAAAATAAATTGTTTCCAAAACAGACCTTGCACAAGTTTCTTACTTGTGCATAGAAACAAGCTATTTCTGCCAGATCTGCTGAACAATAAAATGAGTCCTTGTGCTTTGACAGCATATTTTCCCATGTGTTCATAATGTGGGTGGCACTTCAGCTGTATTTTTACCATTTCCACCAAAAGCATATATACTACATATTGATCATATGTAACCTGGTTACAAGACACTAAAATGTTGACTGTATTTTAACTTCATGTCTTTTTCGCTTTGATCATAGAAATATGCATAATTATATTTAAACCCAAAAAAAGAGAGAACATTTTCCAATTCAGGGGTGCTGGAGCCTATCCCAGCTGTCATGGCACACGCTGGACAGTGTCGCCAGTCTGTCACAGGGCTTACACAGAGAGACAGCCAGACATTCACACTCACACCTACAGCCAATTTAGAATCACCTGTTTACCTAACCCATGGAGGACCCAGAGAAAACATGCAGACTCCACACAGAAAGGGCCCCCCCCCGCCTGGCTTTGAACCCAGGAGCTTCTTGCTGTGAGGTGACGGTGCTAATCACCACACCACGGTACCACTCCAGTATGAAATATCGCTGGAAATACTTACAGTTAATCTGATGACAAAGAAGGAGAAAACATCCTCTGGCTTCTGTTAGTGAGATTGCTTATCGTGCATTAGACATACTGATGCACAGACCCCAGACCCTACTGGGTCCCAGTAAGGTGCTTACAGACCCAAGGGACTGCAAGGACTTTCTTTTTATAACTGCCCACTGGATAGCTTTTCTTCTTTGTCTGTTTGCATTCTCAGTGCCAGTAGGAAATGCTACCTATACCTAATAGCTGGCAGCTACAGTAGAATAGAAACAGCAGAGCACAACAAGATGGAGGACGGCGTGATCAGTGGTGTGTGTGGTGGGTTTTGTGATCAGTCACAATGAAATTGGAAAGGCAGGGTTTCCGTTTGTTGTTAAACCCAGCTGTGGAGAGGAGGGGCTTGTAATTTCAAAGTGATGTCATTTGCTAAGTGTGTGGCGCAGACAGGAGAACTCTGTGGGTGCTACTGTTCACACACTCTGAGTGTGGTCTTTTGTGTCCTCGTAATCCTGTTTCAGTCTCTTCATGTTTTTCTACTTTGCTTCCTTGCGTGCTGGCACCCAAGATAGCAAGTCAAGAGGAAGCATGAGCAGAAAATGTAATTTTTCACTTTGATGAGTCGGTGAATATGAGCTTAATAAAGCCTGGATTCACTGTCAGTCCATTTCTCTTGTTCTCCTGAATTAACTGTTCTTTACACTGCTCACGTATACATGGATTTTATATACCATGAAGTAGGATCTAGGAAAAGATCCCCAAATCGACTTTCTAAGTACTTTGATAATTTCTTGAACCTGCAGTGCATATGATTTCCTCCAACAGTTATAAGAATGAAAAAGTAAAAAGTACAAAACACCTTGACTCAGTAAAAATTTGAACCAGCGACCTGGGCTTTGGTTACAGGGGACAAAGGAGATTTGTGAGGGATTACGTTCATGAACACAAGTTCCATTTAAAAGCTGAGCTGATCAGTATTTTTATACCAAATAAATCAAATTACAATGTGTGGAAAATTACCAACAAACTTTACAGTGCCTAGAGACTCTGGCCTCACTGATGCAGCTACAGGCTGGAAAAATCAGCAACCAGCCTGTGAATGCAGTGACGTATCTGCTCAGTGGAAGAGGTAGATGCTCCCGGAAGGACAGCACAACATTATGTTTGTCAGCTAGCCAGAAATATGACTCCATATCATAGGCTGTATATGAGGATGAGGTGCCACGGTGACAGAAATCGTGGCACCCTGCGTGCTTATACAGAAGTGAGTTGCTACTAAGTGGAGAAACTTGTCATTTCAGAACTGCTTAGCCCTTTTTAAGACAATCAGTCCAGTACTGACCCAAAAGGCTGTATTGGATATTGGTGGCAATGAGCCAATCCATGGTCTGATCAGACAGCAGCAGCTAGCAGCAGAGCTAATGCAGCATGGATGTTTGGAGTTATTTTACACTGATACACCAACAGCTTCTGTTTGTATATTTGCAACCGTTTTAACTTAACTGCAAACTGTGGTCAAAGTGGGTGAAAAAATCTGACAAAGATGATGTTTTCTCTCTTTCTCTTGCTTGCTCATTTACTTTTACTCTCTTGGTGTTAGGTCAGAGAAGTTCGAAGGATGTAGGTTTGGTGTAACACTTGGTAAGCTTTTGTTATACGTATAGTAAGCTAACGCACTGTTGCCAATGCCATTAAATATTATTTCACTCCAGCTGTTTCCTGTCATTTGCATGCTTGTGTTTGAGGATGAAAGAGGAGAAACTGTGACTGTAAATAATAAGTTTGCAGCCTAATGACTCTCAAATGAATGACGTGACTAACACCAGTATATTATTTATTTTTCACTGTATTTATCCTTGGCCTGTTTTCATTTATTATTTCACTAATAAATACCAAAAATTCAGAAAAAATTAAATTACTGGTTATATTTGATTTGACAAAGTTAAGAAAGATGTTTAAGTTGAGCTTTATGTTTCCTAACCCACACAGATGGGGAGCATGCAAACTACGCACAGAAAGGCTCCCATCCAGATGGTGGAGTTGAATCCAGGACCTTCTTCCTGTGAGGCAACAGTGCTAAACACCACAACACCACCCTTCCCCAGTGAGGGATACACATTATTAATGTAACACTGGTTTCAGATCAATACTTGGTATCAGCAGATACCCACAGCCAAGGTATTGGTATTTTATCAGGACCAGAAACAACAGATCTGGCTAAAGCATACTGTGCTTTATCATCCTTTTTGACCGCAAAGGAGTCATAATTTTCAAAATGTGCATCATGTTGTTCTCAGCAAGAACCAAAACTAGTTATTTAAACATTAAACTCATCAAGAAAATGTTTAAGTCATAGTTCAAGGGATGTTAAAAGTCTTTTTCCCATAGACCTCTATACAATCTACTCGCCATTAGAAAGACTGCAGGTTTTAGGCGCTTCCACATTGGCTTCACTTTTGAGACCCAGAAGTGCTCCATGTTTTCCATCTGTTAGGTTTTCTAACACACCTGCTAATATTCAGCTGTCTCCTCAGCTTGTTATGCTGTGTTACTGTCAGGAAAAAAAAAGAAATGAATACAGATTTTATGGAGTTATGGGATTTTTCACTACCTTTGTAAATCAACCCTCCTGTTTGTATTGTTCGCTGACCTGAAGTTGCTTCCATTTATTTTTGGATACTATTCCATGCATTTTAATAGCGTCTTATTTTTATTGCTGTTGAGTACAGTAGTACCATGAACAGTAGAGTAAAAAAAAGTGAGGTAATAGGTGCAAAAACAAAAGTAATAATCACTGTATAACATGTAATTACTAAAGTAAAAACAAAGTATATTGCTATGAAACAGAAAAAAGAAAAAGACTTTTAATTATAATGCTATATGTTTTAAATCTTTTTTTGCTTTGTGCTTTGCTTTATAGGCAGAGCTTTCTGATATTATATAGTACTGCTTATGTGTTGCTAATAGTGCCATGATCAGTAGTTCCACTTACAGTGTACAATGTATTGCAGTACAAGGTTTCCACCACTGATCGACATTAGAGAATGGACCCGCACTGTCCTACAAACTAGAACATGTTGTACTTATTAGTTAATAAAGCAGTACTTTGTTATACACTTGACCACAAGACAGGAAATTTATTTATTTATTTATTTTTAGAGAACTGGGGAGTGGTAGATTGTACAAAACTGTATTGGGTTTTGTGTTCTTCTTCTTTGGTGTTGCTTTCCTAGTTTCAGAGCAACAGTGACAGAAAACCAATTTATTTTTAAAGAAAAGTACTTCTGTGGCAGTTTGGCTTCATGCTGATTTAGCCTAATTTCCAGCTGTGAGTGGATGTCATTGCCGTATTTAGAAGCTGTTCATCTGGGAGTGACTGTCCCGGAGCTTGCCAGAAGCATATAAGGCGCATTTTTTTATTTCTATTTTTGTTGTCCTTTGTCTTGATAGATCCCTGCATTGCAGTTTTGAAACTAAATTTTTACAGTGAAGAAAAGCGTTGCCTCGTTTTTAGTTATAGTCTGTGTAAATAGCGTCGTTTTCTGTAACTGTACTGTAGGAACAAGAGTTTGCATTTCGAATTAGATCAATCTTGAGCTTCTCCTAAGGCACACGGTGTGCTGTAGCTCTCTTTGGTGACGTCCTCATTCTTGTTTACATATTCCTTTCTTGTTTCAGCGTCCATTGTGTGTGCACGCTGGCTTCATCCTATACCACCCCCTCAAGGAACCCCCAGTCTTTCCCTGTAATGAGGACATTCTTCCTGTTGGAAGGTTAACGGCAGACAGAGAGAGGTACCTGACGATTCCAAAACCTCATGACTCCTCAGGCAATTTCACACAGAATCTCTCTTTTTTTTCACTGGTAGGGGAGTCCATTCACTGTGTGAATGAGTCAGGTAAATCCAATTCCAAAAGGCAATGGGATTTGAGATGGGGAGCAAATTGCACCAAGGTGATGCTGAACTGGTCAAGAGACCCTTGAGGAAAAAAAAAAAGTTACCTTGTTCCAGCACAATAGAGGACATTGCTGTTATCTTTGCTGTTAGTCGTGTTTTTATAATTGATTTCCCCCTCTGGCACAATGGCTGGGCAATAATGAAAAGCCTGTCATTCCTGTTCTTTTGTGATGTACGTTGATGAGGTCATTGGCTCAAGGTGGCCATAGCTATGGTCTGTGTGGTGCACGCAGGAAATGGTCAAAGGTTGAGGACACATAAGAAATCTACTTTCAGGAAATACTGTATATTCAAAACAGGAAGAAGACTGAGGACCGGTCACTTTGAGGTCATTGAATTATAGCCAAAGTGCAGTGCTTGCGCGATTTGCATGCAGTAGCATAGTCATCTTTTTCGTTTTTTGTGTGTTTATTTTGGGCTGCCTTTTCTGCAACCTGATTTGAATTCAAATAAAAGTCTAACATACATAAATAGATACATATTGACATTACTTTGAAATAATTCAGAAGGTTGTGCAGGAATGCAGTAGCATCACTTTTTATCACCCAAGTCGAGGCAATACTGAATTGTGGCTCGACTAAAATGGTCATTAGAGTCTTAATTGTTCATAGTAGTTCAATTTATCTCAGAGGAAATGCATTATAAACTCTGCCTATCTGACAGACTAATGCAATTGAGCAGAATGTGATAATTAAACTAGCAGTTGTGTAGATGTTGTAAATAGTGTCTCATCTTCAACTCTCTATAAAAAGTTTTGTGATGGACTTTTGTCCCATAATTGCCTCGAGGCAACTTGTGGAAATATGATTTAAGCAGTCAGTCTCAGAATCTGTCAGATTAATACACTCTAGCCCGTCGCATATCAAATCACGTCAGCTAGAGACGCAGTTATTGTAGGTGTATTCACTAGACTGGAGGTAGAGTCTGACAGGACACTTTCATTAGTTAATACTGGTTAAAGAGTCTTTAAGCATTTTTCTTGATTAGATAAGAAACCTGAGCAGGTCATGTGCATCTATAGGCCCTAAAACTTTGAAATTTTAAGACACCGCATGACTAAAATTCTTAAAAAAAAAAAAAAAGCTCTCTTTTTCTTCTTTTTGAATGCTTCTTTAGTGGTTTTACTAACACGCTTAGACTCATTATCCAATTTAAAGATCCACCTCTGGTCCACATAATCTTCATGCCCTTTTGGATAAGTTACAAAAATCATAGTTTAACCAGTGCCGTGTACTCCTGAATTACACCGGCGTGTTCTGGCTCCGACGTGGCTGCTGGAGCTGATCACACCTACTCAATACAATGCTCGCAATTCCATGAGACGCACTTTTCAGAGGCACTCCATAACCGGCTCTTCTCTCTCCATTTAAAAATCACTTCAAATCTGTTTTTTATTGAGACCGCGTCAAGCAGTACAGACCAGATGAGGAGGGCAGGAAGGGATTAAAAGACCCCATTCAGACTAAATGCTCTGCTTTTGAAACACTCCCGGCATGTTTCGGGAATTAGTCAACGAGTTCTGCATGTACTCAAACTAAAAGATTTCCACGTTTTATAGAAGAAATGTATCTTATTCCTTAACACATAAATGATCTTTCCGAGAGGTATGCGGTTTTTAACTTTCAAGATCCACAATCCATTTGACAATGGAGAGCTGACTTCTGTTTCATTATAATACATTTTTTGGCAAATGCCAGCAAGTGTAAGGTTAGACTTAGAGAGAGTGCACAAGAGGCATATCACAGAATCTGCTGGAAAGGCAACCCCATGAATTTCAGATAAAACATCACAGGTCCCTGCCAAAAACCTTGTACTACCCTGCCAAGTGGAATAAAGCTAAGCTCCCGCTACAAGACCACGTCTATAGTGTGGGGATGACTGAGTGGGGTTAAACTTATGTAACTTGGAGGGGGCAGGAAAGAACTGATTTTTAAAAAATGGAATTGAATTAACCTGAAAGTGTGCACCTAAAATCATCGGTACAAAAGTGCCTTTACTGCTCCGACTCACTTTCTACCCCTAAATCCTTCACTTTCTTACATCTAGGGGTTCTAGGGCCCTTGATTGCAATCTTAGAGATTTGATCTTATGTATGTTTCATAGAGGATTAAATGTTTTCCTGTACAAGTACAAATGCCAAAAAAAGCCACTTTAGTTTTTCCACATCACTGAATATCATACTAACTCTGAAAGTGTGAAAACATCATCCTAAAAAATATGAAGTTTTTTTTTCTAAAACTTCAAATTGGCTCATTTATTGTCCGTACATATTAATTCAAGTTTATATTTAATGGTGTCGACAGCTTTCTGCAAAAGAAACAATAATTTAGCATGAAATTCATCAGAGATTTGTGTTTCTGTGTATTTCTGTATTTCAGTGGCGGATGCACTCTGTAATACAGCAGGACCGCATGAAAGAAGCAATTTTAATTCCATTAGTAACCTGTAGCCTTAATAACTCTCAGCCATGCTATTGAAAAATGTTACACGAGCATTACATTTTAAAACTACCTCTACTCTAATGTATGATCATTCCCAGTCGCTCAGTAACTGAAGAGTTTAATTAACGTTTAAGCTATTTTTCATCCTATTTTGTAATACAACAGACCGGTCCAGATTCTGCACACTCAACAGTGCATCCATTCATGTATTTCTGTTTTTTTTCCCATTCTTTATTTATTTTATAATATCATTAATACAAAGAGTTTGAACTGAATGACTTTTATTGCAATTTATTTTTGCCAGTACTCTGTGAACTGGGGAAAAGCAATGATTACCAATTAGCTGGCAAAATCTTCAGTATGTGAGTGTGATATTTGTCTTCTGTTTACATACCTGGATTGTATACAGTTTGGATTATTTATTTATTTATTTTAGTGGTTGTTGGGGTAGCTAGTTGGTATACAGCTGAGCTTGCGTCCAAGTTTTCCTTAACAAAAGGGCTTCGGCTAAAGTTAGGGAAGGATTGGGAATTTGGTCAGGTGCTTTTTCATATTGTGGAAATTTGTAAAATCTGGTCAGTTATATGTCCTTGTTGCAGCAGTTAAGTTGTATAAAAAAGGAATTTCAAGGATTTTTTTTTATCACATCCAGCATGGTTGTGATATGCAGAGATTTTGTTTCCAGAGAAGTGAAATCAGCGCTGTGTCAACAGATGTTGTGCCACTTTATCGCTGTTGGTCTAAATGCAGTTGTTTGCGCTATCAATACTCCAACATTCAAAGGCAAGAAAAACAGTCTGGCAGGTTCTGCACCTGTGATGGTTCACCTCGTGTTCACCTCCGGAGCTGAAAGATGTCACTGTGATTATCAGTGAAGTGAAATGATTGTAGCGAAACTCAATACAGCACAGCAAACACAGAAATAAGCACAAAGTTTGCTGTGTACCTTTTACCATCAGATGAACCTAGCCCATCTCTGGAAATTGCCAGAACTCGTGGTTGACAAACAGAAGAGTGGCTCCAGTTCAGCCTCCACATAGAGATAAATGGATCCATGTGCTTTGCTAGCTCCACTCTTGACATCAAGCCACAAAGGTGGAAAAAGATCAAGTCAGACGGAGTAAAAAAATTCCATAGCTGGGAGGTTTTGATCCGCAGCACAGCTTGCGATGCACAGATGATGCAGAGATGTGGGAAGTTTATATCTCCCTCTCCCCCTGTCTAATATTTGTACGTAATCACTCTCCCCGCTGAGCAACAGCACATTCTACAGTACAGTACATGAAAAACGAGGAGGTAAAATCACCATGACAGCTTGCAGCGCTCTTGTGCGCATGGAGGCACTGTACAACCAGGCAACCATGAACACTCATATATTCATCTCTTTCTCAGTATGGCTCACATCTTTCTTTTGGACCAACACATGCATCTCTCCAAAACTTAAACCTGAGGTGATGGGGGAACAAAAGAAATGACTGCTTTCTCTTTCTCAACTGGGTGCTGAAGCTCATTTGAATTCTGTTGTGCGTTTAACATAATGACTCAGTGGGATTAAGATGAGAACTACTGTTTCACCCTCCCACATCTTGACCCCTTCAGTATTAAATCCAGTTCTTGAAGGAGGTCAGCTCTTGGATTCTGTGCGAAGGGGTGGGCTGGCATTCTTGTGTATGTCCTGGATCATGACTGCCTTGATTAATTGCAGGAGAACATAAGTCTTGTTGAAACAGAGCTTGTGTAATTAACTATCCACTCAGGCTCTGCCTTGAAATTAATAACTGTGATGTTTAATCAAGATTTACATCAAACAGCGAGAATGCCGTATGAATATTTGCTCATACTGTGCCCTATCACTTTGGCGATAGGCTTCACTCTCCATTATTTTATTTTTTTTGCCATATTCCCAGTAGTGATATTACTCAAAATTATGGAAATATGCCAAAGTTGATCAGTTATACGTGGTATCAGTACCTGCCTCTGAGGTACCGGTTCTTTAATTAATAGAACAGTAATTAACAGTTAAAGTCGGGATCCTGAGAGAAAGTGAACTTGAAAGGCAAATCTAAACTAATGAGGTTCTACTTTGAAGTAATGAACTCTCTGGGTTTAGGATAATCATAGGCTTCTGGGCTTTACTCAATTTATCTGGAAGACAGTGAGCAACATGAGGACGTACAGTTTAGTTCTATTCTTGACTTCTTTCCTTTTTTGACTTTAAGTGGCAAGCTCAGTCTTGAACTTGAGGGAAAGACAGAAGCGGCTTTAGAAAGGGTTTGTATTTTAAAAAAAAATTTTAAAAAAAGAAAAAAAGAAAAAATTTGAATAGTTTCTTTTGTTTTTCACAAAGTTGCTGCACACAGTGAAAAATGTTTACTCTTAAAATGTATTTGTAGGCTTGTTTTGACTAATTACTACTGCTGTAGCTTAGCTAGACATAATATCCATCTGTAAATATTTCTATAACTAAGACTATACAAATGCAGGAGGATTAAACTCAGATCAAAACTTATTACTCCGATGATTAATTGAGATGTGACACATCTGAGAGGGACAAGAAATTGAGTCAAATAACAGACTGGAGACCTTATATTTTTTTCACTCTCACTCTTTTATATCATATCCTAGACTATAAAAGATATGCAAATAGGTTTGATTGAGTTTGCGTCCGTCCATACATCCATTTTCTAATTGCTTATTGTCACGTGCTGTCTGTGTGGCAGGCAGAGTAGGACCCAAGTCCAGAATATAGAAGACTGAACTGAACTGAAAAGCAGCTGTAGTGCTGAAACTAGTTACAAGGTTCCAAATACAAAGTATAAAATCCCCAGGCAAAGGCGGGGCTGGAGACAGCAACTCTACACCTTGGAGACAAGAGGGAAATTACTAAGCAAAGGAACACACACAGTTAGAGGGGAACATAGATGTGGACACAACAACAAACTGAAGAAAACTTAAGGGCTTAATTACACACAAGGTAATTAGGGACAGCAGGGGAGAACAGGTGAACCAAATGAGAGTAAGGGAAGCAAGGGAAGCAAAACTGAACACAAAGCACATGGAACAAGAGACTGTCAAAATAAAATAGGAAGTGACCAAACATGGCTGACACACACACACTTGACACAACACGGGGAAGCAGGTCCACAGAGGAATACCAAAACACAGACATCCAGACTACGACATATGAACTGGATACGGAAACAACTAAGCGGCGAAGACACAGACACCAGAATAACACAACAAAGAAGACTTGACACAGGAGGGAGGAACACTGAAAACACGCTCAAATATACTTAATAGGAACACTGGACAAACTGACCCAGGATCGTGACACATTCGATTAGGGATCAGGAGGGGCAGGGTACATCCTGGACAAGTCCAGTCTACTGCAGGGCTAACACAGGGAGACAGACAACAATTCAGACACACTTTCATACTTACGGACAATTTACAATCACCAGTTAACCCAATAAGCATGTCTTTGGACTGTTGGACCAAGCCAGAGTACCTGTAGGGGGGTACACAGGCTCAGGGAGAACATGCAGATTCCACACAGAAGGCTTCTGTTCGGGCAGGTTCAAACCAGGGACCCTCTTGCTGCAAGGTTTGATTAATTATACAGCATAAATTATATTACAGATGATCCTAAAATAGTTTTTATCCATAATATGATTGGTGGGGTTTGTTTGTTTTGTATTTGGAGGCTTGTAAGGAAATCATAACGTGATCCACCTCCTGAGGTTTTCACCCACGGCCTCAGTCACACAGGCCTAGAGAGTGACTGCACCACTTGGCAATCACTGGCCTCAAGGGAAAAATGTGTATTCCCTGACCGCTTGCTACCTAGTGGTAGCAAGCAACCACTCGCAAACTTTATAATAGTCCTAGAATAGTCATTTTCCCCTAGCAACAGTGGATGCCGGTCGGTCACTAACCAATGTGACCGACCTATGTGACTGAGACCCAACAGAGATATTGTACCAATGATCTGGGCAGACAAATGGCTGATGTTCATCTAAAAGTGGTTACAATAAGCAGATAACACTGTTGTCTATTTATGTAAAGATTGAAGAAATTACACGTGGCATTTTAATTTGCGACTGTCGGGCTTTATAAAAAGATAAACTTGTTGCTTTCTGGCTCTGGCTTCATAAAATAATGTAGAACTAAAGGTATTGCGGTAACAGTCCCCTCATCCAATTCAATGAGAGAGTGTGAGCTTTCTCCAACAAAATCAATCGTTTTCATCCATACTTTTGCAGACAGTTTTAACTAAGTAATCCTTTCCAGTGAAAATGCAGTATTCTGTCGGATTTTATACTTAAAATTCACATCAATAATATTGACACTTAAGGTAGGATGTATCTGAGCTGGGAGATTTAGATGCAAAATACTCAGCAGTATTGCTTTTACTGACTTGGTAAGATTGCAAACCAAAAGACAACCAATAAGCAAAAAATGGACATGAAAAAAGCAGCGCTCATCCATCAGCAATGTCATTGCTACACTTTTTTTTAATGCAATAAATATTATTTTTTCTGTCTATTTCCCTGCCTTAACAACATATGTGAGTGTAAGAGTGTAAATGGGTCTCTGGGCGACACACAAGTCCACACATTCAAACTTGGCACTCCCTCCAGCAGCCGGTCCACCTGACTTTTTCAGTTACATAAAAAAAAAAAAAGACAGTGAGGCAGCAGGGTTTTTCTATACTGTAGCTCTGCTGTCATTAATATCAGGTGTACTTTCTCAGCCATGCAGAGGTGCTGGTGGGCCTTACTCATTGATGGCAGTGGTCATTACATCTCACTGGCTCTTGTCTACCTGTCTCTGCCTCCACAGGACACTAACAAACCCTGCTGCCTCCACTGAACCATCCAGCACAGAAGCACCCGGATAGAAAATAGGTGTGCTGCCAGTCACCTCTGTTACTGACACAGTTCCAGAGGAAGAGAATGAACAGCTCCCTATCCACTCTAGCATATAAATAATAGTTATTAGACATGCTACCAGCATGGGACTTAAACTTTGTGGTCATTACTTCTCACAATGAGACCATAAATAATACCACCATGTCACAGGGCTAACTAAGGCCAATAAATTTTAATATACAGCAGCATGTTTTGCTAGCTTTCAACACACCTCTAGGGCATTATGAGTATTTGGTCATGCTCACAAATGCTTCCAAACATTAGTTAATGATGCACTCCATAACTGCCTGAATCTTTTTGTGCACCTTGACAACATTCTCATTTTTTCCAAGGATGCAGCAGATCACAGACAGCATGTCAGGAAGGTGTTGCAGAAACCCCTGGAAAATAAGCTGCATTTTAAAGCGGAGAAATATGAATTCCATGTGCCATCTTTTCCATTTTTGGGTTACATTTTTCAGAGCGGTCTGGTGAAGACTGACCCAGAGAAAATTAAGGCGATAACCAATTGGCCTTTCCCACATCAAAGAAAAAGCTGCAACATTTTCTAGGGTTTCCCGGTAACCATAGGAGGTTCATTAAAGACTATAGTGAGATTGTCGCTCTTCATTTGGTCCCCAGAAGCAGACTTGGCATTTCAGTTCCTAAAGGAAAAGTTCTTCTCAGCCCCTGTGATCCAACCTGACCCAACCCTTCAGTTTATTATGGAGGGTGATGCATCAGACACTGGGGTGGGGGCTGTCCTGTCTCAGCTCACTGGCCCAGATGGTAAGCTGCACCCTTGTGTTTTTTCTTTAGCTGCTTGACACCGGTGGAACATAATTATGCTGTTGCATTAGCCCTAGAGGAGTCGAGACATTGTTTGGACAAACCATAAAAATCTAGCGTGTATCCAGTCAGGCAAAAGACTAAGCTCCCATCAGACACTGATGGGCAGTTACTGTTTTTTGGTTGACTTTACCACAACCTACTGCTCCAAATCAAGCCAAACCATGTCCTCACAACTGCATGTATGTCCCCTCTTCTCATATGATCCGCCAGCCTCACACAGTTTTTCGCCTCTGCATCCCTAATGACATAGTTTCCAATACAGGTCTGCAGTTTGAGTTAAAGGTTTGGGGGGCTTTTTGCAATGCGCTAAGAGCAAAAGTAAGCTTGACTTCGGGATTCCATCCGAACCTTTTATCACTGATGACAACATTAAGCCTTCTGCCATCAGTCTGAAACTAACTAAATCCATGAAAATTCACCCCACATTCCATATTTCCCAGCTGAAGTCTGTGTCCACCAGTCCTTTGTTTTTTTTAACCATTATTTAAATGGGGCGTCATTTACTCATGTATAAAAGTTGGTTATTAAAAATAATAACCAATAAGTTTCTGTGAAACAAGGAAACACAGACATGGTCTTCACAGGCTGATCATACTTATGCATCTAATGAGGCACCAAAGGCCAAGTCTGAGGAAGAAAAAATCCTGAACATGTAATAAACAACATCAGCTTGAAAGAAAATACGAAATCCAATCATACAGTTTATGCTGTTTAATATGTGCACATGTGGATATATCGGAGTTAAATTTACATCTATCCATCTAGTTTATAATTGCTATCATCATCACAATATTTTTTAATATTGCAAATGTGAAGCATTGCATAAGTAAAATGTCTTTATAGAAGCCAAGCAAAAAAAAAAAAAAAAACTTTTCCAGCTCATTTGGTACGTTGTTAAATGTCAAGTTCTTGCTCGTGATCCAGTCTTAGTGATGTATGTTATGGTTGATACTGTGTGACATTAAATTATGTATTTATTCATTTATTGTGTGCTAGAATGGAGGGAGGTAGGGGCATGAGTAGGAGGCTGGGTCTCCTAAAAATGACAAAGAAAAGAAATATTGCATTATAATATTAACTCATTAAACAATGCAGTGTCTCCCTCTCACAGTGTAAGGGTGCAGGTAGCGCAAGGAGCTGCAAATGACTTTCAGTGGAGCAGACCCCATCAAAAGTGTCTCAAGGCAATGCTGATCAAAAAGTAATCAAAGGAAAGGAAAATGTAGGGAAAAGCTAATGTGTTTGCACTATGGTGGCACTAAAATAATATATACACCACTTTTTTTATTTATTTATTGACTGTGGAGGTCATTTGACTATAGTAAGATCATTGTCTTGTTCAGTAAACCAGTTTGAGATTATGTGAGGTTTGTGACATGGAGTGTTATCATGTTGAAAACGGCCAGCGGGAGATGGATGCACTGGTCGTAAAGGGGTGCACATGGTCAGCAGCAATGCTCAGGTAGGCTGTGTTGTTTAAACGAGGCTCAGTTTGTACAAACTGTGTCAAGAAAACATTCCCTACACCACCACCAAAAACCTGAAACATTGATACAAGGCAGGATGGATCCGTGCTTTCATGGTGTTTAAGCCAGATTCTGGCTCTACTATCTAGATGTCAGAGCAGAACTCGAGACTCATCTGACCTGGCAACATTTCTCCAATGTTCTATTTTCCCCATTTTGGTGAGCCCATGCAAATTATTCTTAGCTGACAGGAATGGCACCTGGTGTGGTCCTCTGCTGCTTGTGGCCCATTTGCTTCAAGGTTTGACATGGCATCATCAAGGCATTTTCACCCAGAGAACTACAGCTCATTTCTTTTTCACTTTTTTTGGACCATTCTCCGTAAACCCTCGAGATGGTTTTGTGGAAAAAAAATCCCAGCTGATCAGCGGTTTCTGTTCAAAGTCACTTAAAATCACCTTTCTTCCCCATTCTGATGCTCACTTTGACCTTCAACAGGTTGTTTTGACCATGTCTGTATATCTAAA
The DNA here is from genome assembly GCA_034780415.1 of Cichlasoma orientale. Lineage (NCBI taxonomy): Eukaryota > Metazoa > Chordata > Actinopteri > Cichliformes > Cichlidae > Cichlasoma > Cichlasoma orientale. Next base: position 26,871 of record JAVDPK010003104.1, on the reverse strand, counting down.
TGCATTTGCGTGCACATTAAACAATGTGTGGGACTACTTTTAATTCATTTATGCAATATCATTAAAATAAAAAACATCCTGTCTCAGCTAGTTCATGCATTTATTACTTCTAGGCTGGACTAGTGTAAGTCAATATTATCAGGTCACTCTAAAAGTTCACCAAAAAGCCTTCAGCTGATCCAGAACGCTGCAGCGAGATTATTGACAGGGACCAAAAAGAGAGGGCATATTTCTCCCATATTGGTTTCTCTTCATTGGCTCCCTTGTAAATTCAGAACTGAATTTAAAATCCTTCTCCTCACATACAAAATCTTGAATAATCAGCCCCCTCGTCATATCTTAAAGACCTCATAGTACCTTATTATCCTAACAGAGCATTTCTCTCTCGGACTGCAGGTTCCTATAGTTTTCAGAAGTAGACTGGGAGGCAGATCCTTGAGCTATCAGGCCCCTCTACAACAGAACCAGCTCCAAGACTGGAAGATTGGAGACATACACACTCTCACCTTTTAACATTAGGTTTAAAACTTTACTTCTCAATAAAGCTTAGAGTTAGGGCTGGATCAGGTGACCCTGAAACCTCCCTTAGTTATGCTACAATAGTATTAGGCTGCTGGGGGGCTTCCAATTATACACTGAGCATTCCTTCTTCAATCACCTCTTTTCACTCTCAGCGTGTTTATGCACCACTACTGTATTCAATCATTATCAATTATTAAACTTTGTCTCTCTCCCATAGTTTGCCTTTTGTCCTGTCTCCCTCTATTCCCCTCACCCCCAACTGGGCATGGCAGATGGCTGCCCCTCCCTGAACCTGGTTCTGCTGAAGGTTTCTTCCTGTTAAAAGGGAGTTTTTCCTCCCCCACTGTTGCCAAGTGCTTGCTCATATGGGGTCATGTGATTGTTGGTGTCTCTACCTTATAATATAAAGTGCTGTCAGGCGACTGTTGTTTTGAATTGGCGCTATATAAATGAAATTGAATTGAATTGAGTTGCTGCCATGTGATTGGCTGATTAGATATTAGATACCAAATGAATTGGCCAGCGAGTATATATTCACAATACACTTACACAACGCACTTTAGCACATCTATGGTAGCATATTTATGTGAAATGTAAATACATAATTAAGTAAGTAACATTGCAACTCCATATCCATACTTTTATCTTGTTTGTAAATTTTTAGTACTGATGTGTTTATTGTGTTAGTGTAGACACAGTTGTCTCCTTTTTATCCACCCATCTATCCATCCATCCATCTATCCATCCATCCATCCATCCATTCATCCATTTTCTTCCACTTATTTGGGGCCAGGTTGCAGGAGCAGCAGCCTAACGAGAGAAGCCCAAGCCTCCCTCTCCCCAGCCACCTCCACCAGCTCCTCCGGGGGGACCCCAAGGCTTTCCCAGGCCAGCCGAGAGATAAAATCCCTCCAGCATGTCCTGGGTCTGCCCCGGGGCCTCCTCCCGGTAGGACATGCCCGGAACAGATCACCCAGGAGGCATCCTAGTCAGATGCCCGAGCCCCCTCAACTGGCTCCTTTCGATGTGGAGGAGCAGCGGCTCTGCTGCCTTGTATCTCTTTTTTATATTAAATATAATTGCACTAATAAAAATATCCTTACCATTATCGCTGTAGCACAAATGAAATGGCATGACTTTAACGCAAATGTGTGTTTGCTTGCCTTTTGCAAGAGGTTTATACACTGAAATTATGTACTGAACCCTCAAACCTTTCTACACAAACATGTACCCGTTTTGATGTTAATGTTTCATGATCATGTTTACATCCTCTCACACACACACACACACACACACACTCAAAGCAGTACCGTAGTTCATTGCAGGTGTAGCATTTTTATGACCTGCAGACAGATTGTGTGGACATGTGGTTTGCTGAGGAAGGCAGGGAACAGTATTAGTCTCCATCCCCTTACGTCAGTGGTCATAACATTTGCCATTACTTCCCCTGCAAGATTCAATCACAAAGTGCACAAAGCCATGCTTCACGCACAATGAAAGGCGAGTGCTTTTTGTCAGGCATGCGGCAGAGTGAATTGCATATAGAGTGACTCCGAGATAGCATTGTTTCTGGCTGCCATAAAAAATCTATTTAAGGCAAATCTAATCTTCATAATCTTCTCCCACAGAGGTGGTGAACGGTGATGGGAAAGATTTCCATCCAAGTCCTGGGTGTCTGGTTGGCAGCACACAGGGCTTGAGGATGTAGGAAATTGCTGGGAGCAGAGGATATTAAACTTTAATTTGAGAACACTGATAAGTACCAAATTGGTGAGTTATTTATGCATGTTGTCAACTAAATCATCCTTAACCGCTGGACACAAGTACATTCATAAAACTGACCCCCCTGTTTGTTTCACAATTTCACTTTTTTTATATCTTAAATCTGAACTGCAGGGTAAGTACTGTATGTCCTACACAACTTAGAGATATGGTATTGAATGAAGATAATTTTCCGGGTGATTAGTTGTGGTGTAGCCTAGCAACCACGAATGTGCGAGAGAAAGGAGATAGAGACAAAAAGCAAGATGGAGCTTTCCATCTCTTCTCTTTCCCTTTGTCCTCACTTTCTTTTAGCTCAAATGCCAGCACCACTAAAGCAGCTGTGCACATTTCTCCGCCATGCATCATTTTGGGAGCGTGTAAATGGGCCAGTGTGGTGCTGTAAGGAGAAGCGGGCCTTCCTAAGTCCACAGCCGTGAATTAATTATTAATGGGTATAAATCTCTAACAGAGGGATGGGGCCGATACTAATGTCCACTGGCATGAGTACCATAGAGATGGGCAGCATCTTAAGTATAGCAAGGCAACCTGGCAGCTTCACACCGCAGTCAGCTGAGGACATTAGATCAGTGCAGTGGCAGGGACTCTCAGCTAAGATCATTCTCACCTCCATGTCACATTGTAAACATTCGCAACAGTGTGTGTGTGTGGGTGTGGGTGTGGGTGTGTGTTCATTATGTCTTCCTCTTGTGAGCTTGAAGAGTTCTCTCAGGGATTCTGTAAGGGATTAATTCATGCTCAGGAAATAGTTTTTAGGTCAACTTTAGAAGAAGGATTAAGTTGAGTTAAATATGTGGTTAAAGGTCAAGAAACAAGTCTAACCAATTAAGTTATACAGTTTAAGTATAGTAATACAACCTATGAATGCAAACAGCTAATCGTTGTGGGTGTTTTGACTGTATATACACAGCTATGTATCTGTTTCTGATTCTGTGTGTGTGTGTCTTGTGTGTGTGTGTGTGTGTAAGAATGAGGGGTGTAGAGGGAGTGGGAGGTTATACTTTTTTGTGAAAAATCTGCTAAAATAAAGGAAAAGGAATTTTGCTACACCCGCTGTTTCTGTTAGCAGAAAAAAGCACCGCTATATCCTCATGAATTGTCTCTGCACCTCAGGCTGCCAGAAGCAACCATTTACAGCCCATCCTCATGACTCATCATAATGAAAAATCTTCACACCCAAAAGTCTGTATTATTGAAAAGAGGAAAGTTCTGTTGCAGCGAAATGCCATTTGCAAGAGTGAAACTCTCTTTCAAGAAACGATTGCTGAAGTAAAAGTTAAACTTAATATTGACTATAATAATGTAATTAGCCATCTTAAACCCATTGGTTACAATCTAACTTTTGTAAGACTGAGGTCATCTGTCATCATTTTTTGGAAAGTGTGTAATTATAATTTAGGATTGTGCCCATAAATGTCTATTATTGTCACTGTAGTTGGTTATTAGTTTTCAATTACGTAACTGTTAATGATAATAGATTTAAACTCTTTCTAATAAACCACGGATCTTGATTATGAGATCAACTACAGCGAGACATGCTTAGATTCAGCCCTGGTACACTGTAATCAGTCATCAGTCCACGGTTCCGGGGCTCATGTGGCAGGAGGGTCTTCCACTAATAAGAGGGTTGGTTTGTTCTGTGGATGATACTAATGTCAAAGTTGGTCTTTATAGCTTGTGTTGGTATTATTGTGTGTGCATTTCCCTGTTTTCTTTACAACAGTGGACTAGAATGTCACATTTACAGTTCAGAGGCCTGTACTACAAAACTTGTTCATCATACCCAGAGTAACTTTCTGTTATTTGGAGTCACGTACTCTAACATTTGCCATCAGGAAAAGCTGTTTATCAGCTGACTAAATTAAACCGCGGTGGCACTGGCAGCATCTGACCAATCACACTTACGGATAGGTGTACTGAGGCAGAGTGGCTGATTTTACAAAGTAAGATAAACTACACCGTGGGAAAAATACGAGGAGGTAAAATATAGAATGAAAATAACACAACTGCTGCAGACAAAGCTTGAGTGTGTGTGAGAGGAAATGCACTGTACAGTAGTTTAGTATTAAAAGCACTGTATGCTAGATCCATTTAAGTCAACACCTTGTCTTTGGTCAACACCTATTATATAAAGTCCAGCCTATTTGAAGCCAGGAAAGAAAACTGGAAAGAAAAAAAAAGCCAGCTGTGTAAGTTAACAGACTTAATATCACTATTACTATCAATATTAAAACTTTACGCACAAACTGTTTGATCTCCTATCAGGTCAGAGATACAGAGCAATCAAAGCAGGGACCACAAGACTGGCAAACAGCTTCTATCCCAAGGTCATCACCATACTGCACTCTAATGAAATAAGTGTGAATAATTAGTGTGTGTGTGGGTGTGTGTGTGTGTGTGTGTGTGTGTGTGTGTGTGTGTGTGTGTGTGTGTGTGTGTGTGTGTGTGTTGAGGGGGGTATTTGATTATGGATTCTATATTTATTTTAATGTTTATTTTAATATTTACTATTTTTGTGCACTTACTCTATTTTTTGTAATCTTTTATTCCATTTCTTTATTTATTACTTAGCGCGCCCGAATCTCGTTGCATATGAAATGACAATAGAGGAATTTTGAATCTTAAATTAAGGCACGGGAGAATCCGATGGATTATAACAAGTATTTCATTAAATTAATGTTTAAAAGTCAGTTTTTGAAAGCCAGAGTCCACAGGGTTTCAGTTCAGCTCAACAACTCAGGGTCATTTTGCAAAGAGTTTTAGAATTCTTACGCTTTACAAGCCTTACACATTAATCTGTTAGTCAAACTAGGCTCATGTGTTGTGCTTCATGTCTCACTGGTACTTGGTAGAACATGTCAGAAACAAGCCCCATAGCCTGCACTGTTTAAACACTGTGCTGTTTTTAGACTAGATTGAGGGTTTTTCTTTTTTTTTTTTTTGAGGGGGGGGGGGGTGGGGGCTGTATCTTCAAGAGAATTTATCTAATGTAGTTCAGCAGCTTTGTGATTGCCAAACTCTTACTCGACACTTATGCAACTATTTAGCAGACCAGAACACATTGCAGAAAATAGTTAGCCTGGTAATGTTACTTCTAAAAAAAAATAAATACTGAACCAACTAATATAAACAACCTCCAATCTAACTGTACTTGTCAAATGTGTTTTTAATTATGATAAAAATGTAGTTCTTGTTTTTATCCATGAATCTTCAAATTTACAGTTTTACATAAAAAGCAGAATGAAATAGTAAAGCACATTATTATTATTTGATTAAAATGCTAAATTATTGTTATTTACTTGCATTTCTAAACAGAAAAAAATGTTTTAATAGTTGAATGTGATGTTTGATTATTTATGCCTTCTCAGAAAACACAAATTTGGTTATTTGACTAACGATTTTCCTTTTAATATAATTTTAATATATATTTTGTTTTCTTGTTTTTATGACAGCTGGTCTAATAAATTTGTTAAGCACTATATATTTTTAGACCAGCATCATAATTCATTATATGTATATAACAGAAATTTTATGACATTAAAATGGGAGTTATGGACTCCTCTGGATGTGATGCAAGGAGTCACCCATCTGTACATGGAATTACAATTGTCCAGATCCAGAGAGCAGGGACTTGCTCTCCATTCCTGGATGAGTGCAGCCTGCAGCTATGCAGTGGTCATTGGTTGTGGCTTCCTCTGATGAACACGACCCAACATATCCCAGGCATGTTCGGTACAAGACATAATGGGACTAAATGCTGGCCAGGGAAGTGTCTGGATACTATAATATATGGCAGTGTGTTGGCAGGCACTGACCCGCTGAGACATTTGCAGAGCAGGGTGCTGCTGCAATAATGGCATAAGTGCAGGTTGGAGCACTTCATTTTTGTACCTCTGTCCAGCCAGATTTCCACTAAGAACTATCAGATCAGAGATGGTGCTTTCATGGATATGCAAGGCTCCAGTAACAGCTTGGACACACATGCCACCATCCAGCATGCATGTAGCTTGGCCTCAGTCAACTTCAGTCAGTCATGGCATGGTAGCTCTAATAACAATGTTGTGCTTACACAATTGAGCCAATTCTGAGGTGTACAGGTGAGTTCATTTGTGTTTGGTAAACTAATGGCCAATACTGAATAAAACCAGTCAACTGGAAGGGAAAACTGGTCGCAGAGTATTTTTGGGTTTTCTAAAAGGATGTACTGAGTAAGAAATAAAAAATGAGCATATATGCTTGAGTTTAAATATTAATGACGATTGCGTAAGTATCATTAAATTGCATGTATACTTACATTTTTTATGTGCCTTTTGTGTAGCAGATGTACAGAGTACATTGCTCAAAAAAATTAAAGGAACACTTTAAAAAATATCAGATCTCAATGGGGAAAAGATCCTGCTGGATATCTATGCTGAAATGGACTGGGTAATGTGTTGAGAATGAAGGATGCCACATTATTTGATGGAATTGAAAATTGAAGCACACCAAAATAAAACTAAAATGTAAAATGTGATGCGGCAGTCTAGTCCATTTTGCAGAAATTTCATTGCAGGTATGTATGCCTGACAATATCGGGTCATGCTCCTAATGAGACAAAGGATGGCGTCCAGGGAGATCTCCTCCCAGATCTGGACCAGGGCATCACTGAGCTCCTGGACAGGCTGAGGTGCATGAGGACCAAAACACATTGTCCCAGGGCTGTTCTAATGGATTTGGGTTATGTGTCAGGGCCAGTCAACCGTATCAGTTCCTTCATCCTCCAGGATCAGCCTGCATACTCACGCCACATGAGGCCGGGCATTTGTTGTGCACCAGGAGGACCCACTGCACCAGGGTCTGACAGTGGACCCAAGGACTTCATCCTGATATCCAATGCCAGTCAGGGTGTCATGGTCCCCTAGGGGCTCTGGCTGGCCTGACCTTTTGGTTATATTTTCTATTATGTTTTCTTTTTCTGCCTGTATATTTGATTGGGGATGTATTGTGTGGAGTCTTGCCTGAGGCAGCGATAAGCAGGTCTTGAAGACTCCACCCACAGGTCCAAGGCTCACCTGTGGCTGATGTCATCACTCACCTGCTCTTTGTGTACTCTGATGGAGTGGAGTTTTAAGCCTGTGGAAACTCTCAGTCATCGCCAGATCGTTGCATTAGCCAGGTATCCAGGTGGGCTCATGTTTGGATTACTATCTTAATGCTCTTGGATGAATTCTTTTTTCTATGAAGAATTGTTTGCGCTGGGAAATTCCCTTTTGGAGTTGGTGATTTAATGTGTGTGTGAGATGCGCACGAGACCCCGCAGCCTCAAGTGGCCATAGACTCCCTGCAGCTTTGTGTTTTCTTTTTTACGCACCTTTTGGAATAAACTCTGCTCAGACCAGTGTCACTATGTCCAGTGTCTGAGTCCTCACCAGCGAGTCATGACACAGGGTGCTGTTGCCTAGCCTGTAGAGGTCTGTGCTTCCTTCCATGGATATGCCTTTCCAGACCATCACTGACCCACCACCAAACCGTTCATGCTGAACAATGTTAGAGGCAGCATACCATTCTCCATGACTTCTCCAGATCCTTTCGTGTCTGTCACATGTGCTCAGGGTGAACCTGCTCTCATCTGTGAAAAGCACAGGGCACCAGTGGTGGATCTGCCAATTCTGGTATTCTGTGGCAAATAATCCACTGTGCCAGGCAGTGAGTACAGTGCCCGCTAGAGGACGTCCAACCCTGAGGCCACCCTCATGACGTCTGTTTCTGATTGGAAAGAGACATTTACAACAGTGGCCTGCTGGATGGCGTTTTATAGGGATCTGGCTGCGTTCATCCTGTTCCTCCTTGCACAAAGGAGCAGATGCTCATCCTGCTGATGGGTTAAGGACCTTCTACAGCCCTGTCCAGTTATCTTAGAGTACTCACCTGTCTCCTGGAACCTCCTCCCCATGCTCTTGAGACTGTGCTGGAAAACACAGCAGACCTTCTGGCAATGACATGTATTGATGTACCATCCTGGTGGAGTTGAACTACCTGTGCAACCTCTGTAGGGTCCAGGTATCACCTTATACAGTAGCAACCCTGACCTTAGCCAAATGCAAAACTAGCAAAAAAAAAAAAAACCCAGAAAAGTCAGAAAAGATGAGGAGGAAAAAAATGACAGTGGCTTCAACCTGTTAAACCATTCCTGCTTGGAGGTTTGTCTCAGTGTTGCCCCTCTAGTGCTGAAAGTGACCAACAACCCCCTCTGCTACCTAACTGACCAGATCATTGTCCCAGAAGTTTAACTGACTTGATGCGAAACTCTGATTAAAAAATGTTCCTTTAATTTTTTTGAGCAGTATATTTACATGCTTTTCCAACAGGGATGCTTTTGATGTATATATATATTTTTTATCAGTTGATCATTTGACTAACTGTATAGGACTATGCCAAAGGTAACTGGTTACAAAAGTCAGCATATTTACATTGTTAGTGTGAGCATGTTAGTATGTTGACACTGGCGCTGACATAAAACAGCCTCAAACAGGTGTTGTCCCTTTGAACAAAGTGGAATTGTCCCTAACCGCGCACTGTACGTTAAACATTTTGTTTTCATGGGTATCTGTTGTATCGTTTATATGCACTGGATACAGTCAGCAGTACTGTGATGCATTTTGCATTTAGGCCACTCCATTAAATTTAGTATTAATCGGGCTTGCCTTGGTAACATGGCAAACAGAGAAGCCAGCTGTGTCTCTGGGGAGGATTACTTATTAACAGACAGGGAGTCAGAACACACACAGAGACAGAGATCACTACTGGTTCAGCTGTCTGTCACCAGGGAAATTGATCCCGTCCATGACACTTCTATCCTCTAAAAGATTTTTTTTAAAAGACGCTTTCAGTTGCGGCCACCTGAGAGAATGAGCAGGGGAACTGCTAATTCATCTGCTCATTACATTCTTTTTTTGTCCCTTTGTGCATCACACAAAATAGCTCTGATGCCGCTCGTGTAATTTTCACTGATTTCGAGGGGAATGACTCACTATACCAATGTCTGTTTATTTGTATAACGTGATGGCTGCAAAACTACTAATTTTCTAAATTACATGTTATTTCCAAATGATAAATTTATTCTTGCCTCTTAATTTGGTTCCAAGTCTTCAAACCTAACTTTCCTTACTTCAGTCTACCTTAAAAGAAAAATATTTGTTGTACGCTTTTGAATCGTAATTAATTTATCCCCCTTTAAATTTGGTCTTCAAATAAAATGGTTTGCTGTATTAGTTATATCATGTTTTGTGTAACTCATCACTTTGTTGCTATGCATGTTAATTGCAGTAGTTGTATAGATCTGCCTGTGGTTAAATGACTCCATAGCAGAATGTTCATTTGGCATTGAGCGTGCTCTGTCAGACTGGACCAGCATAGCCACCACAGGAGAAGAATAATGGAGCACATTGTTTGCTCTCAGAGGTCTGAGGAGATCTGTCACAGCAGGTGAGGCCTTTCCATTCCAGCTGCTGCTAATGAAGCTTGTTAGTGCTCGGTTTCTCATCTCGACTGTCAGGACAGGCTTTAGTTATTAAGTCATACAGAGATCCAGTTCTTATTTTGAAAGTAAGTTGCATAAGAATGTGAGAAAACCAAGACAGTTTTCAATAGCCTATTCCTGCTCTCAGTTTAAAGGGATTTCCTTGTGATTGCATTCAATTTTCTTAAATTAACTATAAATTAATTTTGATTTTAATATAATCAACTTTATGAACATTAACTTGAGTACATGGAAGCAAAAAATAATTTCTGTACCTCTGCAGGTATATGAGTTTATGTTTTCAGTTTAACACGCAGAATAGGAATGCAGCAGATAATTCTGTTACAATACCGTGTAAAAGTCTTGAGTCACTCTTCATTTCTTTATATTTTGCGAGCTAAGTGGGAAATATTTGCAATGATCTTTGTGAAAGCACATATAAGGCTACAGGCACACTGAGGAAAACAGTCGTTGGAGAGCAAAATCATTGCAACCCTGTGCAATCAACTTGCAATCTCCTTGCCTTTGAAATGGTCGCTTCAAAGACAGCAGCCGGATCTGTGACCACTCGCAGTCAATTGACGTCTTCAAATCGACTTTGGTGTGTCAAAACAGCGATAAAAAAGGGATAAAATGGCAATAGGAAGGAGTCAGTCTGCTATCAGTATGTGAAAACAGCATGACAGTTCAGAGAGACAGCTGAAGAAGAATCAATATGTTAATGATATGGTTGAACCCTTCTGTTGGAAATTGCTGGGGACTGTGTGAGGTCCTGAGGACTGAGACTCAGGTGGAGCAGCAGCATTTATCCTGACAAGAGGTGCTTTATTACTCTTATTTTCTCTCTGTTCACTAAACAACTTTATTACCATTCCTCCATTGAAACCTGATATCTATGTGTAACAGCTGACATGTACAATTTGCAGAATTACAGAAAACATTATTTGCTGTCAGATCTTGGGTTGTTGGCTGCTTGAACGCGTGCATCACTCTGGGTTTTTCTGCAGTGTGTGAAACCGAACTGGAGCTGTTCTCCCATCCCACAGTTAAAAAATCTTGCTATGAGGGCATCTCTGAAGAAATGTTACATGCACAGTTTGTTGGGTTTGCAACTGATGGTGCAACCGATGGTGCAGCTGCTGTGATGGGCCAAAAAAGAGGAGCGGCCACACTCGTGGCATCATTCACTGTTAGAACTTGCAGTGTTGCATTTTGCCATAATATAATATTAAATATTGAAGTTAAGTGGCACAGCTGGTCAAATAGCATTAAGTAGATGGGGGATTTAGTTCTGGTGTGTTAAACCATTTGTATTGTTGTGTTTGACTACAAGAGTCTGAAGATGAACACGTGAGACTGAGAATATTGCATATATTAATTTAACCAACCCTAACATACTGTAACATCCACACATTAATCTAACACAGTCCCATTAACAGCTGGATTCTGACAGACACACATTATATGTACTGTAATAGCATTGACTGAGGGAAGTGAGTCTGTACACACTGCTGAGAAAAGAACGCAAAAGATGTTTTCATTTTGTACTTAGCTCTGCGCAGAAATGTGACTAAAAGCCTGAACCGCTGGAACCCGCACTGCTCACGGTAGAAAGGAAAACAAACTGCATCCTTGTATGCGTCTGGCACTGGGATTCTCCTCCTTCCCTCCAATGCTCCATTAGGTTCAGTTCAGTTCTGCTCTGTTTCAGTAAAACACCAGTATTATTGCAGAGCAGGAACATGTGGGGTTTGGCTTTAAACACACAGAGTGAGGATTGAGTAAAGAGCGAGTGGACAGTGCCAGAGTTTTGGCTCTGTTCTCACAACTTTGAGCCATCCAGGCGTGCCAATTACGCACTGTGATAACATCTCCCCCTCTCATTCCAAATACCAAATAAAACACTCATAGCAGCAACTATCACACACATATCAGTCACAAAATAAGGCATGCTTTTTGATGTTAAATGCAGTACAATGTACAGTACAGGTTTGTGTGTTTTATTGTTTGATGGAGCTGAGGCGTTACGCTCAGCGGTGCAGATTGACTCTGGCTGATTACAACATGTTGGCAGTCTGACTGCTCTTATAAATTAGATGGTGATTAATTGCAAACCTTCTCCAATCTGTTTGAGAGTGACTGCAGGCAGTCCGAGTCCGACTGAGACAGGTTGCCTCCCACCAGGCGACCTTTGCAATTGCATTGCGACCAAAAGTGGATGCCCAACTGGATAGTGGGTTAAACTCTGACTGTACTTTTCTGCATTCATAATTCCATCAGCTTTGACAAGATCCCCAACACCACTGGCTGAAATGTTAATTGGTGATTCTAATTTGCCCACAGGTGTGAATGGTTGTCTGTCTCTAGCCTATCCCTGTGCCCTTTGATAGCTTGGTGACCTGTCCAAGGTGTACCCTGCCTCTCGTCCTGTGACAGCTGGGTTAGGCTCCAGCCTCCCCGTGACCCTGAACTGGGAAAACAGAAGAAAATTAATGGATGGATATCAAATTGTAATTCATCACTGCATATGACCTGTTGCCACTGATTTTCAGTCCAGTTCTTGTGCAATTTGGCAAACCTCAGATTTTTCTCCCTGTTTCCGTTCCTTAAGAATGGCTTCTTGACAGCTACCCTTCCACTGAGAACATTTCTGATGAGGCTTCAGCAAACAGTTGATAGATCAACTGTGGATCAACAATATGACTTTCAGAAACTGTTAATCTGCTGTAGATAGGTTTTTTTTGGGCTTGCCACTTCTTCTTTTGTCCGCCACTTGTCCAGTTTCCTCAAAATTATGAAAGACACTGCACACAATGCCAGGATATGTCAAATTTTCAGCTAATAGCTCTTTGGGAATCATCTAGTTGGTGCAAAAATATTATTTTGTGCATGTCAAACTGTGTTACATTTGGCATTTTTGTAGATTCAAGTAAAGAAATTAGAACAAATTGTGTTTTTGCGACAGGCTGCCAGTAACCAAGTGCCTAAAGATACCATTTAAAATGGGTTCTTTCCTAAGTTGTCTGTTATATTTGACGCAACACTGAATGATTCATAGGTCAGTGTTAAGGGACTTAATAAACAAAACAACATTCCTCTAAAAATGGTCAAGTACAAGGACTGGATTGAAAATGAGAGAAAAAGGCAGCCAAAGTCCAAAGAAAAACTTAGAAAGACCTTTGAGAACTATTGCTCAACACAAGATTACAAGAACGCCCGGCTCCTTGGAAGCAAAATATAAAGAAATGAGGGGTGGCTCAAGATTTTTGCACAGTACCGTATGAATCAATTTTTAAAAAATTATGTTCCTGTTTTGACTAAAGAAACCTGGTAGAAATTAATTGGAAAATATCTCATTACAAATGTACAAAACACTGACTTTGTTTTCCTTTTAATTAGCACTAAATCATAGTATGTCTTTTCCAGGAAACTACCCCGTATGTGACAAAGCAGCACGATTACTTATAGTAATAAAAAAATGTTTTGCATTAGTTTCTGTAGATCATCTTATTGCTTCAACACTTATGCAGATTGAGTCTTCATGTCTTATCTTAAAACTACAGCATTCAAGTATCTTGCACAAGGTCTTCTTCCTTCTCAAGGGAGCACATATAGAGCTATATTTGCTCATAGAGGTCTTACCACATTAAATGGGGTGTTCCGATTATAAAATGACTTTCATGTGCTAGAGGTTTAGATTACTGAAATCTCAGTGCCTGTGAAACTGGGATAATGTCTGTAAAGGTTAACATTTTTTTTTATGTAGGTCTCAATTTCACCAGCCTCTTACCCCAAACAATGTGAGGCCCAGTTCTGGCACACTCATCGTTTTGTCTGCTCTCAGTAAGGCTAAAGGTGGAGGGTGAAATGAATCTTGGGTAAAGGCTCAATTAAAAAGTGGGATCCCTCGACATGCCCGAGGCGCTCCGTGGACTCTCCCTGGGTTGAATAGAAAGTGTCAGGAGGCGCTAAAGCACTGAGCAGTGACCGTCAACTCAGACTGACAGCATGTCATCTCTCCTCTTTCAGCTTCACCAAGCACTGCCCACTCCCTCCCCATTATACAGACACACACATTAATACGAATAAAAACACAGGCCACATCAGTATCCCCATTTCTACATACTGTACATACCAAACACACACAGGTAAAGCTTCCCGCGCTTTGGCCTTTAGTAACTACGGTGAGTAAGTCATTGACTCAGGCAAATATTATCATATTTTCTCTCTTGTTCACTAACCTCTGCAGCTTACACGTGCAGCCCAGTGCACATAAAAGTATGCAGGCACACATACAGGTGCACATTCACACAGATGCATGTGTGCACATGCTCACTGAGTAATTAGTGGGTAGTTCAGAGTCCTAGTGGTTTGTGGTCTGGTCACAATGAAAAAAAAAAATCCAGTTAGCCTCATTAATCTTGGCAGCTTTTTTTTTTGCAGCACAGCCACAGCACAAACTACTTCAAACAACTAAAGCCAACTTTGCTATGCAGCCATCATAACGTGATGCATGTCAATACATGACAGTGGTGCTCAGATTTCATTCGGGCCTTCCTCGTCTTCGGTGTCGGAAGAAACAGAAGCGCTTTGTTAATGCGCTCATTCAATGAGGAGAAAGCGTTTAAAGGGCTGACCCAAATGTGGCCATCTAAAGCATCGTTAGAAAGAAAGCAAAGTGGGTCTCGTGGTGTAAATAGCACCATTGTTTCAAATACATGAATGTTGGGTGCAGTGGCGTGGTGCCGAGCCTGGACCATTTCTATTCAAATGGCTTTAGTCACGTGATTCAGACCGTTTGCGCTTGGCTGAGCCCGGCTCCCTGGATTGGATCACCGATATTAGGTCCCTGATTAGAATGCTGAAGTGGATCCACAGATGATTCACCTTCCCTTGGCACTAGCATGAAGCTATTTGTGTCTGTGTGCCATTCAACAGTGAGCTCACTGCAACAGTTTAGTTTGTGCAGATCTTTAGGAGTTGGAATGTGGGTTTTTATTATGATGGGCTCATTACAGTGATTTTATACTGTACACAAAATTACACAAATGTGTTTTTTTTTTCTGTGGTGAAGCAAATCTAGATTATTTTTGTGTCTTACTGTGATAATTTTATTCTTACAGTCCTGTTAATTCTGTTTCCATGTGGGATGCACTGATTTCTTCCCATTCAGGATTGCAGCTACCGGGATTTTTGCAACCCTCAAGTTGTTATTTTATTTCTGCAAATATTTGTTAGTGGCACTGTGAAAAAGGTTTAAAATTTGGCAGAGCAATAAGTAAAACTGGTTACTAATTAAAGAGTGAGAAGAGGGAAATCCCAGTTTACTTCTGTTTGCTTTATGTTCAGCTCTTCCCCGCAGAACCAGATGTTAGTGACTAACCGGATCAGCGCTAATAATCCATTTCATTCAGTGCAAAAATAATATAATGCAGGCTATTTCCAAAGAAGTACTTGAAATCAACATAATGTTACTTCTCAACATGTGAGAAAGAGTAAAATGCGAATGTATTCACACAAGCATTTTTGTAGGACATCAGATTGATAAAGGTAGACCACCTAAATTTGATTTCATAGTCCAGTGAACTGGGAGAAGTTGCCGGAATCTGTCAAATCTCAGAGTTGTGGAATGTATTTTATCAAAGGAGACAATGCATTCACTCATTTTTGGCTGTCATTTCGAGTTCAGCCCTATAACTGTTGAGCATTCGTGTCATACTGAGAGCTAGGAATGCGTCATAAATAATTGATGCCTTTGGACATATCTGGTATTTATATGCTAACTGGCCCAGTATTATATTTTACCCAGATTTATTTAAAGCTATTAATTTTTTATCTCACGTTCTGAAATAGTTCGACATGTGTTAAACAGCTTGCAGATGGATGACTGCCAGAGCTGCTTCAAATCTCAGTTGGATAGAACTGATTGGAAACTGGTTCACTGCTGCTGTGCTGCTATTTAAAACAAAAAAAACTGCTAACAGCACATCATTTCTGGAAATATTTAAATATTGGAAATGACCAGCGATACCACAGATTTTTTTATTTTCCTCTGATATGTAACACATGATGTGTACTGGAAATTCAAGTAAGTTAATAGAGCTCCAAAAAGTCGAGGCTAAAGTTTTTTTTGTTTTTTTTTAGCTGATAAACTTCAAAGTCTTTTTTTTTTCTTTTTGGACTACATGTTCAATTAACAGCGAAATTAATGTTCTTATTGAATCAACATCTGTTATGTTCCGTTAATGTGACTTACATTTACCTCTCCCATGGGATTAAGGAAAGCCTATTCAAAGAAATAAATACACAAACACATATTAGCACTGTAATCCCAGCACTTTATGCAGGCACGGTTAATGTACCTAATTACCTTCTTAAATTAACTAAGAGAATCGCTGATATTTATACGAGATGGTTTTTAAACGTCGTCCATGAAACATTTACATGAGCAATTATTCACTGCTTAAAGGCATTATAAATTAAACTTTGGGTTTACTTTTGTTTATTTGTTTGTTTTACAATGAGCAGCGCACCACTCTACACGCTTCCATATGCTGATATACAAACAGGTCAACAGATGCACATATATGTTTTTCCCAATTTTTCATCTATGCCAGACGTATCATGTCTAGCCTGTAAAATATTTTTAATGTGTGACCCTGATGAAGTCCACAAGCCAGAATGCATTGGTCTATTAATAAAGCTATTCTATATATGCTGTGTTTTGCTACTGTTTCTTTTTTTTTCTTTTTTGATATTTAAATGTATTCACAGGCACAGGCTGAATTTGTCCACTTATTCACCAATGAGCCAAACAGTTGGGAGTCAGATGCATGTTTATTCAGCAGTAAACTAACATTTAAAACATGCTTTAAAAACTCAAATTCAAAATTGATTTAAAAAAAAATAAAAACACCAAGAGCAAACAACATGCCCGTGCATCTAAAACAGCTATCAGGTGAAACTATATTTTATCAGGATTCAGGTTTGATACCATTATCTGCACCACAGGCTGAGGAGGTGTTGTTGGTATTCAACTGATAATTTCTCTGACCCACAATCCTCTTTGGTTACCCAGCAACAGGCTGCTTGACAACGTCCCCCAGGAGGGAGATTTGGTTTGGGAAGCAGAGGAAACAGGAGCAAGCTGGCCCTTGGCAGTAGACTGAGAGAAAAGGAGAGAGATGCTATCTTTTATCAAGTATGGCTGCATGAGCCAACCAGCACCTACCCTTGTTTCGACTTTATCTAATACAGGTGCCACAGGATGCCTCCCGGTCAGTGGCTCCACAAGCAAAAAAAAAAAAAAAAGTAATGCAGAAAAACTGGCACCACTGTACCTAAGCTACGGGAAATATATAGCACAGGCAGCTTGGCAAGTGGCTGTCTGTGGCCTTCAGCAGTGCCATAAACATTCCACGGCTCAATATTCTTTGTTTAGGAATTTCATGTCGTTATGAAAAACTTTTTCATGCAATACTGCTGCAATTTCTCTTTCTACTCCCGAAGTGCTTTTGGCCGTATAAATGCATCATCTACTAGAGGGCTATGAGTTGCACTACAAAATAAAATTTAAAAGAAATGCAGACTCTCATCGGGAGTAGAGTCTGCTCTCTGCATACCTTAGCATACCTGTGAACAGCATGCCATTGCTCCGCATTGATCGGTTCTTTGGGAATAGTGCAACATCCGATCGATCGGCTGTACTTGTCGGGACTGTGCTCATCATGTGCGTCTGAGCAGAACAGGGAAGTCAGAGCTGTTGTGGCTGTGTGAGTCAGCAAAGGCTGAGTTTTATCATGCTGTCCTTGACTGAAAGAAAGCAGCATGCAGTGGTGGAAGAAAAATAGCTCAGATCGTTTGCATACTATAATACCCCCACTTAAATTAATAGTCTGCCATTCTTTAGTCAGAGCAACAAAGCTTTAAAGCAAACTGTACTTAAAGCTGGAGTGGAGGACGTTTACATACAGTATAACTGAATGTCCTTTACATTACAGTTTTAAGTCTAGTGTTTATGGTGATATTCCCACAATGGTGAACTGGTAGCAATGTGTTTGTCAGCCAATAATTTCTGTTTTGCCAGCATTTGCCAGCACATGCGGGGGGGGGGGGGGGGGTACTAGAAAAGTTTATGATGCTCTTGATTTAAAAAACAAAAAACTGCCATTCAGGGAAAGGATTACAGCTGAAAGCGATAGATGACAATGAGAAATGCAGATTTACATTTTTGTAGCACAAACACTGTGCCTCCAAAGTCTGTGTGCGCTTTTTTTTTTGTTGCCAAAAGGGGAAGCCACAAGTTCCATATTGAAGGTTTAAAATTGTTTTCCTTAGTATTATTTATGAAATGATGCTGCATTTATGATAACATTTATGGCATCAGACATTCCTTGTATTTACTTTCTGTAATTACCATATTCTGTAAGTTAGATTTGAATTAGCTTTACTACCATAAGATATTCTATAAAATGAATATTTAATCCAACAATACTGTTATATTTTTAGTTTATGTCAGTGATGTGAGCCTCAGCATTATTGTTCACTCGCCTAACACGGTATCAGTGCTGCATTATGTATTAACTATTAACATCAGCACAAAAACTGTACACCGGGAGCTTCATGGCTTGGGTTTCCCAGGCTCCTGTTGCCATAGGTGGTCCAGTACTTTGTTCATATAGAGTAACTAATGACAACAGCTTTCTGATAGTAGAGTGGTAGAGTAAAATGTCATAACCTCGTTAGCTGAAATAAAGGGCAGGTACCTTCTAGCTTTATATTAGCATACCACTTGAGTAAATGTACTGAGTTGTACCAATGTATCAATGCTTGGTGTTATAGGTTTGGTTACAGGTTTTTGGTAGCCTTTTTTTTTTTTTATGGAGATTGAAATTTGTGCCGTGTGCATGGGAACTCACAACAGTGACTGATTTCAAGTGACTTTGTGCACATTAAGAAAAGCGAAACATGTTTGACGGTGACTGGATTCACAGTAATTCACAAGCAGACGTCTTTATTGATGTATGCACCTCTGCCATTGTTGCGGCTGCCCCAGAACAGACATTGATTCTAAATTCAGCCAGCAGACGACTGAGTATTGATCCCCCTTTGTGTCGCCTACATCTTCTGCCAAGTGCAAACCTGGCAAATGCCTCCCTTTCAGCTGAAAGAAAACAACTTTGTGTTCTCAGAAGAAGAAAAAAGCACACACACTCACACACACACTCACACACACCGCAACACTGAAGACACCTTTTTGTTTTGTTTTGTTTTTTGTGTTGTTTTCTTTTGACTCTGGTTCAGTGCACTAATTGAATTTTTTAATAATGCTCAACAGAAGAGGAGAAGGTAGTTTGCTCCTTCTCAACTCAGACACATGTCTGGATTTACAAGACATTAACATTCTGGAGAGAATAGGCTGCTCTCCTTTGAGAGTAAGGAGAAAAAAAAACATTGTCAGGAAGCAATTGTCTGTAAATGAATGGCAGGGTCACCTACCACAGTAAAATGTTAATGAGGAACAGTACAGTGGTTCAGAATGCCAGAGGGCTTGAAAGAGGCAGGCTTGAATACAACACGCCCCAATAAGTGAAGCGTTCTCTTTTTGCCACAACTGCTGAAAACATAGTATCAAAACACATGGCGGCGTGGTTCGAGTTTGCAGTTCTTTTCTCCTTAAGAGGCTGCTTTCATAATGAGGTTCATGTGTCAATAAAAGACCCTTCAGGCTACAATTGGAAAATCTTAACTATGAGTTGCAACACAATGAGCTCAAAGGACAAAGGTCAAAGACACAATGCTCCAACAGAAGATATAAACTGGTTTTCTTTTGTGCCCAGAACATTTATATGTAAGTCACAAATGAACACCTTTCAAGAAATGAAAGGTGGATTTGATTATTACATTTTGGTTTCTGTGAACGTGCATTTTCCAAGGTTACAGGATGTAAGCTTTTCACGTTAAGGTTATTATATTCAGCGAAACGTCATGTCATATCTAGTTCACAGTGTAGCGCAGGTAAAGAAGTGTCATTGCGAGGCATTTGATCAGCACTTGACGGACACTCTGTAGAAAGAGCATAACCTTTCTGGAACTTTTGCAGCTATCAGCAATTCGAAGCAATAGCGCACAGCTGAGTTGCACACACACACACACACACACACACACCCTGCAGATACTGTCCTTAAAAAGAGATACCAAAACCTTATCACCTCAGTGTATTCAGCTGTAGTTTCATACTCGGATAAAGTTAGGCCTATCGATCTTGATTAAAGTGCTGCAGACGATTGCCACCTCAGTGAGGATATCACTTGTGATTGCGGCTGCCTCAATTGAACTGTCAATGGGAATTAAGATAAATGCATTTGTAGAATACACCAGAGGGCAACAAGCAAAATTGACAGATTTTTACTCACCACAAATAAAGTTCATGTGAACAAGCAAAGTAAAAAAGAAAGAGAGAGAGAGAGAAAGACAAGGAAAGAAGTTAAAGGCACAGTTGAAACCAACTACAATTAGAAAAAAGCATTAAGGATGTGATTTAGCGGGTTAACAGTTACAGGAGGCCTACGTAAACAGAATTTTAGCTTTTCCTGAGGGAATAAGGTTGAGCAGGACAAAAAATTGAACACAGGGTGGGTTTGAAAAATTCAAAGCATCTCTAGAAATTTTAAGAAAATTAGAAATTTTTACTGATAAAAAAAAAACAAGCAATCAACCATTTTTCTTATGAAGTTGTAGAATAAACAAAAACAGACTATTATTATTATTGTCATATGTAACCCATGATCTGAGGAAGAGGCTGTTTTTTTGTTTGCTTGTTTTATTTCCTGTTTTATTTTGTTGACCATTCTCCTTGTGCTTCAGTAGGATTTACTTCCTTTTTCCCTTCTTTGCCATCGTTTTCCCTGCTGCCATCAGGTTTACATGTGTTCAATTACCCAATTAGTATTTATATTCCTCCCATTCCCCTTGCTGTTTGTCATTCCATCTGTGTTCCTGCCTTTGTTCCCTGCTTTGGTTTTGCTTCTGTGTTCAGTATTTATTTATTGGGCAATATTTTGTAACCCATGTTAACCTGTGCCTTATTTTACTTTCCCAATCTTGTTTGGCATCATAGTCAGCCGTTACCGGCAATGCACATACACAGACAGTTACAAACTATTGCAACAGGCACTCTCAGGCAGAAGGAGAGCAATGAGAAAATCTGTATTAATAACCTTTATTTAATCTGGTTTACTGGTTTAGACTGATTGCCAGCCTTGCTGGGCTCTTCATCGGGGGCATAACAAGTGCTAGTGACTATTGAAAGCGATGATGCAGTTTAACATAGCTCCAATGCAGAGCATAAAGCTAATGTGCTGCACATGAGTTTCATGCTCTGAAAATTGATGCGCTCATTCCCAACCAGTGTCCCTAGTTATGCTTTTACATCTACAATACACAAAATTTTACACTATTTGTCAAAGCACAACACAACACAGATTTGAATAAAATATAATAAACGCACATTAAATGGAAAAAACTGGGGGAAATGACTAACCCAGAATGAAATTGTCATGTACTGCTGTGACAGGCAGGTTGAGGACCCCAAAGCAAGACTCTACACAGGACAGACAGAACTGGACAGGGCCAGCAGCATAAACTAGGAAACTCACTTTGCATAGAAATACTGACTGATGGAGATCACACAGTAGGTGGAAAGCAACGACAACAACAAGGGCAATGCAGGCAATATATACACACTGGAGTGATTAGGGAACATGGAAAACAGCAGGGAAACACATATAGGGGAACCTAATCGGGAGCAAATAAGACAAACAGAACACAATGCACAAGAGACAGAGGACCAGCAAAATAAAACAGGAAATCACCCAACATGTCAGACAGAGATGCACTTAATAGAGAATTACAAAAACCCTAGGTCCTAGATCCAGGGACCATGACAAAAATACACATAAAAAGACATTAATTGGAATACTGATTAATTAGAACTTCTATGAATATTAATAATTATACAATTATAGTGCAATTAATTAAAAAGGCTGGAGCTCTGATTTGTGTGTTCCATAGATGGCCAGTCTTTATGGAGAGTGCTGGTTGTCCAAATTTAGATCTGTAAACAGCTGCCATTCCACCATGCACCTCATGGCTCTGTCACTGTCTTGTGTGTCTGGAAAGAGGTTTATACATTTGAATACCACTTTAAAGAAACACAAATAAACAAAACTCTCGAAACTAACATTGATACCACTGAACGGGCTTTTTCTCTATTAGTTTCAGACTTCTTGTTGTAAGGATGCCAGATGCTTAATTGTAGATGGTGACACTTGAGCTCATGCTGTTATACAAGCTGAAAAATGTGAAAGTATCATAGAATGTATAAATTGCTGGGCTGCCTGAATGGGTGCGTAGAGTCAAATCTTTAGCACAAGGTGATTATTTTGTAGCCACTGATGGACACCATCCAATAATGCAGTTAGCTGCTGCCTTATTAGGTGGCAAATAAGTCGCATGGCATCTGCATAAAACTGGCACTGAGGTCATCGATAAAGTAAAAAGCACTGGGCCAAGGATTGATCCTCGGGGAATACCCATTCTATTTTTCAGCAGCGATGACCTTTTTTGAACAGCCTTTACACACTGGCTCTTGAGGATATAACTTAACCAATCAATAACCAATGTATAGAAAAATAAAATGAAGACAGTTTAGGCAGGAGTACACCATGGTTGATAGTGTGAAATGTCTTTTTCAGGTCAAGGTACAATATCCATCCGAAAAGTACTTAATGTTTTTATTTTTAGAGTTTAAGTGAAATATTTTGGTCTAAAACCAAACCAGTGAAGGAGTTTATTGGTCTCTGGGTGGTCAATTACCTGTGCTGCCACAACTTACTCAAGCACCTTTGACCGGTGAGGAAGTATGGAAATAGGGCAATAGATAAAATAAATGTTTCCCTACTTTGGAAACTGGTGGAATTTGCTGTTTCTGATTGATAAGTTTATGAGATGTTGTCGGGCCCGCAGACTGGCTGTGAGCAACCACCAGTCAGTAAGAAAAATAATGGTATTCCTGTTAGTGAGTGGTTGCTGGAAGTTACTTATCATCGCTGGGTGAAATTAGTTATAAAGAGGTGGTGAAAACTAGTGAAGCTGTAAAACGTGATGCAAATTGTTCCCCTTCAAAGTGAAAGTTGTTCCTCTCAAAAAATGAAGTAGCAGCAGTACGACCCAAATTTTACTTTGAAGACAGATGTTCTCTGTTTCTGGTTTGCATTGCACTTTTTCAATGTCACTACCGCTCAGTGGTTCGTTAGCAAGTGTTTGCAGGTTCCCGCCTTTCATGCAGACTATGGGCCACCACGGCAACCAGCAAGTGACCAAAGAAATCACAAGGAGAGTTTTGCTTCAACACCCTCTTTGCAGCTGATTTTAGTTATAGTTGAAGAATTGTATCACAGAACAATTTAGAATTCATTTTTCTGCTGACCGTATAAAGCATTTATTAAATTCATGCACCACAGAGGCATTATCTATAATGGCCGTGGTAATAAGTTTCAGTTATTTAATTCAATTTCTACTGGATGATTTATTAGTTAAATTATTTAAGTGTCCTTTCATTGTGTCCTTGGTTTTTCTATAACTTGGGCGTAATATGAAACTTTTGCTTTGCATAATTCCATTAATACTTTATTTCTTAAATTTATAAAGCAAAATGATCAGCATTGACTTTAGAAGATGATGATGATGTTTTCAAAACTGAACATCATTGTTGTTCAGGTTTGCAGGGACAAAAATGTGTTTACCATGGAATTTATTGTATTTGAATAATAATTTAAGTAATGCTTCAGTGTTTCATCTAAGACACGCCTGCATTATTCTTTTTAGCTATTTAATTATTATTTCAGTTTGATTAATAAGTGCTGAATTGTTGTTTGTTTTTTTTAAAGAACACCCAGACTTGTCCTTCCTTTAATATTATGCTAATTAGGATGAGGCAATCGTCCCTTTGGAGGCTGTTCACTAACCTCACTTGTGGTTTCTTCGGAAGTGGCAAAGTCAAATTCATGGAAGGCAATACAGCTTACTCCTGGCAACTAGTGCAGGTTTGTTTTTGGTTTTTGTTTTCAGTTCTGTTAAGTCAGCTGCAGCTTGTCTCTGTTGCCTTCTGGCTGAAATTCAACATGTAACCATATTCACATAGCTGAACCTTGAACTAAAAGCCTTTCATGTGCACAATTTAACTCATATGGGTTTGCCTTGGTTACCTGGGTTTACACATTGCAAGGCTAATGCATAAATGTGACATGTAAAGTACAGTGGTGGGTGGGGGGTGTACAGAATAACACTGAAATTACCAGCACTACCTTAATGCCAGAAAATGCATCTTGCATGCATTTTTGTTTTTATTGAATAATCAAATTATAAAAAGTATAGTAATAAACACGACATAGTACCATGCCACCTCTGAAGGGCACTCTCAACAGGTTTATAGAGGACGACTTTTCTCCCAGCTATACCAGGATTATACTGTAGCTTTAGACAGAAACCAGTTTTCTCAACCAACAATACAGAAAAATATTCTGTAAGTTACATGTTAATTATAAAACCTTGAGGTGGAGGTTTTCTAAGCGAAATCAATCATTTTCCAAAAGCGAATTATTCGAACGTGCTTTTTCTTAATGAATGTCATATCTATCATCTATGGCTCATTAAGTTCCACAAAAGCATAGTCCATCATAGACTCATATTTAGATGATTCATGTCCTCATAAGATGGGAGGGTGTTGTTATCTTCGCACAGCAGTTTCTTATACTTTGCAGCACAAATCATATCATGAACCTTGATTAGATAAAACTGTCTGTGGCCATCCTCTTTTACATCGTTGTTACACCCAGGTCTTTTTTTTTTTTTTCAGAGAGAAAGCTGTCTGTCTCTCTGTGAATTTCAGGTCTGCCTCTACCTCTGAGTGCCTGAACACCTGAATTCTATATCTGATCATTAATGGGGGCTCTATCTCCAGCCTCAGGACCAAGTGCTTCTTCCCGCCTGGCAACCGGGCTTTTTGTGTGAGTGTGTGTTGTGGTGAGACTTGTTTTGTCTGCGCTGGAATGGTGTTCTTTGTAAGTAATCTGTAACTACCCCCGAAGCTCAGCTTTTGACCATTGTATTAGTTCTTGGAAGTGTTTGTGTTAGTGTAAAGAATCCTGGTAGGGGTTCTCTCACAAACACATTTGCTCTTGGTTTGAGGTTGGTCAGGGAACCCATGCTTGTGACTATTTTTTGTAGCCTAGTGCTTCTTCATTTTCTCGGGGAAGGGGGGGGGGGCTTGGTTGTGACTTTGGCCCTGTAGACCCTGATGTTTATGTACCTCTTATTGACTCCTGCCTGATGTTTTTGTAAATAAATATTCTTTTATGGATTGACTTTTTGTTACTTGGTTGAAAATATCGTCAGTTATATTTATATACATTTTAGAAAACAGGGCCACTGTGCCCTCTGGGCTAAAGTGAAGAAAGACCATCCAGCTTTTTATCAGCGCTCAGTTCAAAAGCCTGCATTTCTGATGGTATGGGGGTTCATTATATGGAACTGGCAGCTTGCACATCTGGAAAGGCATCAATGCTGAAAAGCAACAGATGCTCCCATCCAGATGATGTCACTTTTCCATCTTAAAATGAAACGAAACTATTGAAATTCTAAAAAACATTGCATTTGGGTTTTAATGAAATTTTACACAGCATCCCAACTTTTTCTGAATTGGGGGTGTAGAAGGTATTCAAATCAACTTTAAAAGTGGTCATTTTCTATTTTGTTCTGAAATTACAACATCTCACTCTTAAATAGTAAAAAGGAGATTTTTCCAAAGTAAACTAGCTTTTGGAATACAGCAAATACTGTTATTAGCCTGAAAGGGCTAGTAAAAATATTAGCCTTTTCGGGCTAAAACAGGTCAAAACAGCCTCAGTCTGAACACGTGATACAGTATGTATTGGAGGAGACACCAGAGTGCCGGTGAGGTTGTAAGTGCTTTGGTCTGTAGCGTGTTCTGTGACCCCTGGCAGGGCCTATTAGAGGAAATGTCTCTGTGGTCTGCATGCCTCCAACCTCTCTGGCAGCCACCGAGCAACATCAATTACACCCACAGCAACTCCAGCCTATAGCTACACTAGTATATTGCCATCACCATGGGGGTAATTGGTCCACTATATAGTTCCAATTCTGAGCAAGTTGCAGCCTATTTTTTCCAGTGAGTCGACATTGGTCCATGTTAAAATAGTTATTAAAGCCTGCAGCTTCACTATAGGGTCCTGAAATTGAACAAGAAGGGGGGAGGAGCAAATTATGCTGCAAGCGGTGATGATAGTAATCAGCTGTCCTGCATACTGATGAATTTAGGACTGATGAAGTTTCTGTTTTAGCAAATGAAAACCTTTTACTCACAGTACTGTACAGTACAGTGCAGTACAGTAGAGTAATGAGGACTTTCCTTTAACCTGAGACTGATGTGCATGCATGATGTGTCCTGCCCCCTGCAGCGTGTGTGACTTAAATGTCCTCTTAAATGATGCATGCATAAACTGTTGTTGGAATTGAATGTGTGACCTTTTCATTTAGTTTCCAGTTTTCTTCCCACCAGGCCAATGCCACCACTTAAGGTCACTGGACAGTTCTGTAACAGGCAGGATGACAACAATAATTAACTCCATTTAGTAGAGTCAGGGATAATGTAAATGTCTCAAGTCATTTCTCTTTATAATCCTTAACTTGACTGATATTAGTCATGACAGCAAGAGGACACACATACAATAACACTACAGTTACACGCTTAATAGCGTCCATACATGCTGTGAAATGATGCACACATGCATGCACACTTTATTTTGCTTATGTAATGATGGCATGTGATAGATGATGGATAAATAAATATAGCGAAAGGGTGTATGTGCTGCTCACGTGTACGTACGATGAAGCTGCGCACAGTTATAATACTGTGTGTGTGTGTGTGTGTGTGTGTGTGTGCGCGTGTGTGTGTGTGTGTGTGTGTGTGTGTGTGTGTGTGTGTGTGT
>JAVDPK010003103.1:24897-42147 GCA_034780415.1 Cichlasoma orientale | reverse complement strand
TGTGTGTGTGTGTGTGTGTGTGTGTGTGTGTGTGGGTGTGTGTGTGTGTGTGTGTGTGTGTGTGTGTGTGTGTGTGCTTTGCCTTCATCTGGGTGCGTCTGGCCCACAAAGAAACCTGAAATAACTCGTGTCCTGACTTTGGGGCACCGGTGGCCCCCACAGCTGCATGCTGCAGGCTCGGCTCCGCCCCCCTGCTGTGGATTTCTAAGAATGAAGCTGTTGACTCTGAATGACAGGATGCCATTAATGTTACATAACGTGTGTCTGCAAAGGGCTGCGGTCTCAGAGGCTGTATGGTTGAAAGGTCGTCTGCTTTAGCAGCATCGCTGACGTCTCAGCTCTGAGGCTGAGGTCAGCAGGATGAGATTAAGCTCTCCTTTCAAGTCTCACTTTAGCCTTTTATTCAAACCCACCTCTGAGAGTGCGATCACAGTGACGGCAGACTGCGCATGCTTGGATTCAGGACTGATGTGTTTA
Organism: Cichlasoma orientale; assembly: GCA_034780415.1. Taxonomy (NCBI): domain Eukaryota; kingdom Metazoa; phylum Chordata; class Actinopteri; order Cichliformes; family Cichlidae; genus Cichlasoma; species Cichlasoma orientale. The sequence goes on along the minus strand of JAVDPK010003103.1, from coordinate 41,670 downwards.
TGCAGCAGCTGGGTGGGGGTGGGTGGGGGTGTTGTCGGTCGCGGTAACACCTCGTGGACCTCTCGGAGAGGAGAAGTGTTGGAGGAAGGTTCTCCTGCCTGCTGGATTTGGCTGCTGCATATGCTGCGGTGGATTACACTGATCCAACTTAATGCCTGAGACCACGCAATCATAACTACAGGAGCTGCTGAGGGCGCAGCCGTCGATGCTCCCCGCACCATCTGCTGCCGCTGCCGGGGGATTAACTTTGAGGAAGATGGTGTAAGGTGGGGGTGGAGGCACGTATAGACCCTGAGCTGTCAGCCACCCTGCAGAAACCCACCCACTCTCAGCCTCTCTGTGATCCTCCCAGACCCTCACACATATACAATAACCCGACAAAGAGCCAGTTCTCTGTCCTGGGTTCAACTTTCAAACACACCTAAAGCACACACAGAGGACACACAAGGACACACCACAAAACACAACCTTGTTTAGTAAAGTTCTGCTTGTGTGAGTTGATGATTTTGAGCTAACTGGTGCTTTGGCTGATGAAGAGAGCTCCACATGAAGGTTTCAGGTCCTTCAGGTTCTGCGTATCCAGGATCTGTTTTCCTTACAGCATCAGCAGCATGAAGGTGGTCATCGCCCAGCCTTTATGTATCTGTGTATGAGCGAGAGCTGTGAGAGCTTTGCTCTGGAGAACAGCTGCTCTATTAATAAAGGTTGTTTGAAACAGGAAGGAAGGCTGGAAACACGGAAAGAATGAATTCAAACATTAATATTAATATTAATGTAGACTGCATGCAAATTTGATACAGAGTACCAGTTGGTGCTTCAGGATCGGCAGTTTAGAATCCCTAATGAACCTAAACCTAACGCTGCCTGGCGTGCTTTGGGAGCTAGCCTCTAGTGGTCATTGGAAGAAGTGCAGCTTTTGGCGGAGGCTGCTGGTTACACATTCTCAGATCTAAAGTTTTGATCCATCAGAAGTAGAAGTCACGTCTCTGCTGCAGTAATGACTGCATGTATCGCTCACCGGCCTGATTAGCACTGTTTGGGCCACATTATGCAAATTCTTGTGTGAAAACAGCCTCAGCAACAAGTCTGAAAGCATTCGGTCACATCAGCCTCTTCCTTTGGTCAGACACCTCCACCCTCACAGCAGCGTCCCCAGCTCTGCCTGTCGGGTCCAGGTTTGATCTGGCTGTTCCAGCACAGGCCCGCTTTACATGGCCAGTGTGTGTCCATGTAAAGCACCGAACGCTCCTGCAGGCTGAGGCTGTTTGTTTGGCCTCAGCGTTGTGGATCTTTGGGTGAATGTGCTTCGTTAATCTGCTGTCCTCCTCACACTAACTCCTCGTCCTGTCTTCTTGTTTGTGTCTCCACAGAAAGTTGAAGCCCTGCCCTCCAACCATCAGGAGAGTCGATCCGACCGCAGAGATCCCCTCCATCAGGAAACACGAGCACCTACAATCCTGCTGCTGCGCTTTGAAAATCAGCATCATCCACCCTTTTTAGAACTGTGCCTTCAACCAAAACTCACCAGTGATACTTCTGAAGCTTTTCTTCTTCATCTTCTCTTTGGAGCAGGACTCAGAGGACATATCTGCCTGATGAAGGAGGGCCCGGGATCGTGCTGCTGTCGCTCTGCAGAAAAAATCAAACCCATCAGGACATGCAACGATCATTTTAACGTCCCACGTGTTCTTTTTTTAATCTACAAATCGTGTCAGTGATACACTTCATATCTGAAGAAATCCCTTGCTGTGCAATATCATCGATATTTATGTGAAGTTGTCATGTGGATGTAGACTTTGGGCGAACTTTTCGGTTTATTTTTGTAACGATGTTTTCCTGATTTCTATTTTTCTAAAACGGTGTGAGACAGACGAGAGGATACGAACAAAAACACATTTTCACGGAGAGGCGGCGCCCGGCTGCTGGAGAGGAGGAAGTTTAGTTTTCCTTAACGCGCCCCTTCCCGCTGTGACCAGGGCCAAAGCCATAGCCTATCTCAGATAACAACGGGCCGAACGTTCCACACACACCAGAACAGCAGGATGCATTCAGGGTCTCGCGGTCCGGGCCGCCGGCTCCTCGCGTCAGCTCATCTTAGCTGTTTCCTGCTCGTTCAGGGATCCGAAGTATTTAGTATTCTCTACCTTTGTGTGGCCTGTTCTTCTTGCTGTTATTTTGTACTTCCTCCTACATATCAGTCAAACTACTTTAAGTGGCATGATTACGTGTGCCTGTAGAGAGAAACATGAGTGAGTGTGTTCTCCACAAACGAGACATGAAGTGCTGTAAACTCTCAAACACGCCACAAAAACACAAACGGGGAAAACAATGAAGTACACAACGCTTTATTAGAGTACCCATTTAATGACAACACAACACCCCAATCATTACAACCACCCAATCAACACAACACAACCACCCGCTCACTGTACTGTGAAAAAACTGGGAATATTTCCATGTGAAAAAGGCATTCCTGGCTTTGAGCGTTAGACTCCTGCAGGTTGAGTTAAAGCTGGAATCAGATGCAGACTGTGGTGTAGTTCACAAAGACAACGAGGGGAAACCTGCAGCCATCAGCACCAGTTTGGTTCCCAGCAAACTGCAGTTTTTATGTTTAATTAGTCTTTGAAACTTCGCCACACGTGTTAAAAACGAGGTAATGTTCCATGTTGTCACCTTTGTTCAGCATGTTGGTCCTCAGCTGGTCCTGAAAATCAGGTGTGCAGGTGTTCCACAGGGTGCAGCACATGACTTTCAGCCCGGATACAAAAACAGGCTTTGATGAAGCCCAGCGCCCAAAATTAGGCGGAGCGGGTGGTTCACTCTGTGCTGCCACGCCGGGTTCCAGGTTTGAGTGTCTCGATGCCAAATCTGTATTTATTCATGATTTTCATGTTTGTGGCATGTTTCTGTTACACTGAGACGAACAAGCTCTGACACTGTGGTAAACAAGCTGTTTCCAAAGCTGGCAGGAAGTGACGTCACTCATTAATGACCTGCATCTGCTTTTGAAGGACTAATCGTCTGCCGCACTCACGTCCTCATGAAGACATTCATGGGAGGCTTTTATTGTGAAACAACCACAAGTTAGAGATGAGGAAGCGGAGAGTTTACAGTACTTCCTGTTTCACTGTCTCAGCCCTGCTCTCTGCAGCCGTGACCCTCCAAGCTGCTAACCTGTACTGTGCTCCTCACAGATGTCCAGCCTTACCTGAAGTCCTACAAACATCCTGCATTAGTCTCCTTATACCTCTCTTACACACACACACACGCGCACACACACACACACACACACACGCACACACACACACTCTCTCTCTCTGTTAGATCCATGAGCGCTTCACCTGATCCAGTTTGTGCCTCTCAGGGACTCTTCGTTCTCCGACCCGTTCCACGTGGTGTTTCTTTATCTAACCAGACAGGTGGGGGCGCTGCCACAGGTGGTGCAGTATATGACCAAAAGTATGTGGACAGCACATATCACTGCCAGATGGGACAGTCCAGCAGGTGTACAGGTGTGCTGATACAGATACCTGTGCTGTGAACTCTGACCACACTCGCTGCAGTTTTCTATTCTTCACGCTGACATCATCAGCGCTCGTTACCGTCAGTAATCGCTCACTTCCAGCTGGGATGTTGTAAAGGTGTCTGATTGGGACCACGGGGATTTTTCTGCCAGACATCGTTACCATAGCAACTGTACACCCCTGGAGACCTGCATGTTGAGGGTCTTTTTACTTTCTGAGCATAAGAGGGACTCTGAGGTTCAGGTGTGCCGTGATTGGTCCAGACCTAAGTGCGTGGTGATTGGTCAAACATAAACACAATATGGACGTAGCCACTGTGACATCACTGAGAGATCAGCTGAGCAGGAAGCTCATTTCCTCATAGACTTCTATACAATCAGACTTAGGAGGAGTCGCCCCCTGCTGGTCATTAGGAACAGTGCAGGCTCACCTTCCACACCTGAAGCTGCATCCACCGTTTACTCTCTCTGTGACGCTGACGCAGTATTTCAAATTATTTTAGCAGCTAAAATGACGGATCGGTGTCAGAATATTTTTTAGCGGCGCTCTTTGAGTTTCTCGTACCTTCACGGTGTCCTGTGTCTGTGACAGGTGTTCTCAAAGGTTCTGGTGCCATTGATCACGGTTTTTATGCAGGGCGTAAACCCAACGTATCTCAGCTGTTAGCCACGGTTCACTATGCAGCATCATAGTGATTAAAAAATTACAATCAACTGAAAGCCATCTTCTTCCCACGCCGGTGTCTGCAAAAGACTGACAGCTCGTGGTTGAATAGGTCGCCCAGCTCTCAGAGACGTGCGGCAGTTTAAAACCAAACGGAAACGTTTTCCAGCACCACAGTTTCAGTTCGGGTTCTGCAACAGCCCCCGTGGACCGAAGGCAGCTTTTTATCTGCACTCGTGCTGAAACCCTCAGAGGCACAAACTGGTGCTCGCTGCTCCCACATTTTGCAGCATTTTGGACGTTTTCCAGCACGTCTGAAAAAGTGACTGTTTGTTGGAAACCTGCAAAGTTTTTTTAGTGCATGACTTTGACTGCATCAGCCCGACAGTCACACCCACCCGGGGGTGTTGTGTTGTACCGGCAGTAGTGGACTTAGTTTCCCGTGTGTGTGCGTGTGAAGCTGCAGAACCTTTACTGACACGTCTCCCAAAACAGCGCTGCCAAACTGGTCTGAATAAGCCAAAATCTCTGTGTGTAGAAGTGATATAAGTGTTTCACATGTTAGACCTCATCCCGTCAATGTTACATCGTGTTTTTAACTGAAGTTTCCTGTTTGTTAAACTGTTGATAATATATGCAGAAGAGTTATGAAATAAACAGAAACTAACTGGAACCTGCTGCTCGGCTGCTTTTCACTCTTCTTCCACTTGGTGGCGCTGCTGATGAACTTCCTGCATATGAAGCAGACTCACCTGTACGCCCTGTAAGCCCTCTGCACAGCCTCTGAGATCCAGCAGGTGAAGGACAGGTGGGGTAAGAAGCCACGATGCTGCGCACACACATCATAATCAGCTGCTGGTGTGATAGAATAGAATAGAATAGAATAGAATAGAATAGAATAGAATAGAATAGGGTTAGGGTCCCTCATCAGGCAGGGCCACCTGGACAGGTGTGTAAGAACACTTTAATGTTACTTTGACTGAGGCTGATAACTGTTAGTCATTCTGAGCTCATGTGTGTGCGTGTTGGTGTGTTTGTGTGTCTTTGTGCACATATGTATAGCTGAGCAAACATGAACACATCACATACAAGCACACTTAAAGGAAATGTGACACATGCAAGAATAACATAATAAACCATTTTTAATGAGAAGATATTCAGACCATTTAATTTAACACATCAGTCCATCACCTCCTCCATCAGCCCCTCCATCAGCCCCTCCATCAGTCCCTCCATCACCCCCTCCATCAGTCCCTCCATCACCCCCTCCATCAGCCCCTCCATCAGCTCCTCAGAGATCTGGACCGGTGTGAGGCTGCTGCCCGGAGAGCCACGCACGCCGTCACCAAGTACAGCAGCTCCAAGTGAACACATGAAACTGATGATTGTGCGCACTGTGACGGTCGTCACATGAACACATTTCAGGGAGCTGAAGCTCAGTGAGAAACGATTGAAACGATATTGATCCTTTCAGAGCTGTTTGGGCAAAATTAACCAGACTTTACTGAATTTATTGAACCATCAGCTATTTAAATCTGCTCATGTGTGACATCATTCACAGTCTTTATTATTAAACTGAATCAAATGCATCCAGTTTCAGTGAATAACTAACCTTCATCTCAGTAAACAGCAGCTCCTTGGTTGGCCCATTCGGTCCCTGTACGGCGAGAGCTTGGCCTGCATTGCTGTCAGTAAGGCAGACTTGTTTCCTGTGGGTGTTGGACCTGCAATGAGATGTGCCTGAGACCTACATGAGATTTCTCTCCTGAATCTGAGTTTAAAACTGTTTTCAATCAGAAGATCGAGCAGGTGAGGGTAAATATACACCTGTGACCACCACTGAACCACCCCACCTGTTTATTCCTTTAATTATAATGAGGAGAAACAGGTCATCGTTTCCAAAAAGGCAAAAGCACTGATTAAATAACATCAAAAAAGGTGCAGGCAAAGGTGCTTTTGTTCAGGTGTGCAGCAGGTATGAGCTGAATAATTTTAGTTTATATATGGAGTTCGATTCTGCATCTCGTGTTCAGGCTGCAGTAAATGAAGTTCAGATACAGGTACATTCAGAAAGCTGTTTATTACAACAGTGCAGCGAACGCTCTGCGACAAATGAAACGGTGAGAATAAAAATGCTTCGTTTTGTTGCAGCATCCATTAATAATAATAATAATAATAATATTATAATGTTTTAATTATTGATTATATTATTAATTATTGTAACAATTCCCAGCAGTTAATCCTGATCCACAGTGAGAAACGACATAAGGCGCGATGGCAAACCCTGTTTTCTATTACGTCCTCAAATCGAGCTCGGGCTGGCTGTCTTCTAACACGTCCGCAGCACAGATTTAAATTGGCGCCTCTGCGCTTCCTCTGCTTTACTATCTGCCAATCTGACAGGATGAGTGGACGCGGTAAAGGAGGCAAGGGGCTCGGAAAGGGAGGCGCTAAGCGGCACCGTAAGGTTCTCCGTGATAACATCCAGGGCATTACCAAGCCCGCCATCCGTCGCCTGGCTCGCCGTGGCGGTGTAAAGCGAATCTCCGGCCTGATCTACGAGGAGACCCGCGGTGTGCTGAAGGTGTTTCTGGAGAACGTGATCCGGGACGCCGTCACCTACACCGAGCACGCCAAGAGGAAGACCGTGACCGCCATGGATGTGGTGTACGCCCTGAAGAGGCAGGGCCGTACTCTGTACGGCTTCGGAGGATAAATCTGCTGCCTGATCTCCAACACAACGGCTCTTTTAAGAGCCACCCACCTTACCTGAGAGTGATCCTTTGTTCGTGTTCTAATCTTATTGAGCTGCATATAAAATAAAGAGCCCTACAGGTAACACTATCAAAACAGACGGCTGGTTGCGGTTTAAAATCCCCATTCTAGCTTCATGCCACAAATCAAAATGGCGGTAGCACAGTTTACTTTTCAAAAATCCAGCATGGATTTTTTTTTTTTTATAAACTAAACAAATTAAATATATTCCGTCATTTTGTCGCCAGTGGAGTTACAGCCCAGCACGGGCTCTGCTGTAGAAGCAGCTGGCTGAAGGTGACGCGTCAGGACGCTTCCGTGCTGTTGGCTTCATGCCCCAAATCAAAATGGGAGTATGCCGTAAAGGGCCCGGTGCTGTGATACGGTTTCTAATGCAGTAAACACTATTTGCTTTCCAGCGATTATTTTGGGAGGAAATCACCTAAAATGGTACTTCAGTTATCTGCAGGTTTTGAAATTAAGCTCATTTTGTAACTCGTGCTGTAAACGTGTCAAATACTGGTGACTTTACAAGTTTTGTATAAAACAGGATGCGTGTGTCTGAGTGTAACAGGACTGCAGCTCTACAGACTGAGTTTGTGGCTCTTAAAAGAGCCGTTGTTGAGTATAAGCTGGTCTCAGGTCAGTTTAAGCCCTCTCTCCGCGGATGCGGCGGGCCAGCTGGATGTCTTTGGGCATGATGGTGACCCTCTTGGCGTGGATGGCGCACAGGTTAGTATCCTCGAACAGGCCGACCAGGTAAGCCTCGCTGGCCTCCTGCAGAGCCATGACGGCGGAGCTCTGGAAGCGCAGGTCAGTTTTGAAGTCCTGAGCGATCTCCCTGACCAGGCGCTGGAAGGGCAGCTTACGGATGAGCAGCTCGGTGGATTTCTGGTAGCGGCGGATCTCCCTGAGAGCCACGGTCCCGGGCCTGTAGCGGTGAGGTTTCTTCACGCCGCCGGTGGCTGGGGCGCTCTTACGGGCAGCTTTGGTGGCCAGCTGCTTCCTGGGAGCTTTCCCTCCGGTGGACTTACGGGCGGTCTGCTTGGTTCTCGCCATTTTCAGCGACTATCAGCTTCTTCTCTTCAGGAAATCGGGTATAAGTTTAAGCACAGCGGTCACCTCTTATAAAGCCAGAGGCGGCGTGCAGACGGCGCTGATTGGTCCAATATGTGCGTGTGATCAACGACTCTTCTGCTGAACCGGGAAAATCAAAAGTGGCGATAAGGAAGTGACGCGTCAGAGTCAAAGCGGGGCTCATTGGACGCTTATCAGGGCTGAACACGCAACCGTTATCAAATCACACACAATCACTTACCGGCACAGATCCAGGATCAAATCTTTACGATTGTACAGCCCAATTCTATTTAGATTTCACTGAGCTTTATTTACATTTACTCTGCGTCATTTAAGCAGTTTTCTTTCATGTTTTTGGCTGCTGACAGAATTTTCCCAACTTTGAAGTTTATTCCACGATGCCCTAAAAATAAGATTAAATAAAATGCAACAGCAACATGTTAACTACCATACAGATGTGTAATTGTTTGTTCAGCTTCTACAAACATTCATACTGACTCTAAAATATTTCTGGCTTTATTTCACTGCTCCTTTTATTACCAGTTTAACACTTCAAAAACTCAATTTAAAATTTGCTACAAGAAAACTAAATAAATTCGGAAACTGAGTGAATGAACCGCTCGTGTTTCTAATCATGCGCTGACAGGAACAGAGTCACTGCTGATGTAAAAATAAGTTTTATTAATGAACACAAACATGGTAACAAAGACATTCACAGCAGAGAGCATATTTACAAGCCTTTAAAATAAAATGTGGATATTTACAGTCCGGGTGCAGCGGGGACAGTCTGTGATAAAGCCGACAGGGAGCATGAAGAGGCCGGTGATCAGCAGGAAGATCTCCCCTCAGAGGAACAGATGGTGGCTCTGAAAAGAGCCTTTGGGTGAGGTGAAGCAGAGGTGGGCTTACTTCTTCTTGGGGGCAGCCTTCTTGGCTTTTGTGGCTTTGGGCTTAGCAGCCTTCTTTGCGACCTTTTTGGGTGTTGCTGCCTTCTTGGGTGCAGCAGCCTTTTTCACCTTGGGGCTCTTTGCCTTCTTGGCTACAGCTTTCTTTGCTGCTGCCGCTGGGGGCTTCTTGGCCTTCTTGGGGGTGGTTTTAGCTGCTTTGGGCTTCTTGGCGGTGGCTGGCTTCTTGGCTGCCGCTGCTTTCTTTGCTGGCGGCTTCTTCGCTTTTGCGGCGGGCTTCTTGGCTGCCTTTTTGGGCTTCTCAGCGGGTTTGGCTGCCTTGAAGGATCCGGACGCCCCGGTTCCGGTGGTGTGGACCAGCGAACCTTTCTGCACTAGGCTCTTCAGGGCGCGTCTGACGTGAGCGGAGTTGTGCTCCACGTCGTAGCCGCGAGCGACGAGGTCCTTCTTGATGGCGGCCAGAGAAAGCCCTTTCCGCTCCTTGGACTCCTTCACGGCTTTCACGATGAGCTCGCTGGCGGACGGGCCGGTCTTCTTGCTGGCCTTGGCCGATGCCGCCTTCTTCTTCTTGGCTGGGGCTTTGGCCGGAGCGGCCTCGGCGGCGGGGGCTGGTGCTGCTGCGGGAGCGACTTCTGCCATGGCGTTAACGGAGCTGTCGGTAAGACGATGAGATGTCCCGATACAGACGGGAACTTAAACACACCATGAGAACCGTGGAGACTGAAGGCAGCCTGCTGCTCGCAGCAGCAGCGGGAAGACGCTGCTGCTTGTGTTTTCTCTTCACCAAAAACTGCATTAAAACAACACCTGAAGGTAAAACTGGAGACAAATTTAAAACCGAGCCGATAGAGGAGAACTTTCTCTTCAAAGGGAGTCTTTATAAACTTTATTAGTCGTCTGCATTTTGTTTGGGAAGCCTTTAAACCTCTCCTATCCGCCGCGGCGTGAGGCACTTCTTCGTGTCTTTTCTCCGAGATTTTTCTTCTAAATGCTTTAAAATCTGAAATAAAGCCACATAAAGGAGCTAAACAGCGAGACAACATGTTTGTTCATAGATCTCATGTAGAAACACGGATCTCCGTCTGATCCGTTTTCATTAAACTGAGGTTATTTTGGTGCCTGCAAACACACAGGAGGTGGCGGAGGAAACTGGCTGAGTTGCTAACCCCACATGTTGTGTGCCCTCAATTTACTGCTGATTTTCATTAATTTATGATACATGAATCAGTTCTGACTGTGTGAAACGTGAAAGACTGATAAATCAACACAACTCTAACAACACTGCAGCTCTCAGACAGACAGACCAAAGCCCCCCAGGCTCAACATCCCAGCTCACTGCATACCAGTGGAGCCAAACTCTCATCCTCACCAGCAGCACATCGAAAGTAAATTAGAAGTAAATATCCAGCTGATAATGTTCATGTAAACATGAACAGATTAAAGAGCTAGTTTAAGCCAGTGCAAAGCTGTGGCAGAAAGCTCACTTCCTGAACTGTGAACCCTTTGGCCAAATGTCAGTGGCTCCGAGATGCAACTGCTAAAATTGAGTTTCAGTATTTTTACTGACTGCAGTATTTTACAGGATAAAACATCTGAAGGGTTTAAATAAAGTCTAGATTTGCTTTGAATTATGACTAATGCTGGAAAGTAGTGAGTTCATTTGAATATTAAGACTTCTCTGGGCGTGAACCTGGTGGTGGTTCAAAGTTATAATTATATAAATAAAAATAAAGGGAAAGCTCGTATTTTCAAGGGTATTTTACTATTTTTGGTTGGATTTTTAACTGTTTTACACAGAACTGCATATTTATAATATAAATTCATGCAAATTATATCTCTTATATTGAAGTTAATTTGAATTCGTGTAATGGCCATTTTATCAATTAAAAAAAATATGTTAGGTTTGTAAAAATTTATTTAAAAACAAATTTTCTGTTTGGGGGGGGCATGGTTAAAAGATGAGCAGGGCCTTCAATTCATGGAGGGACTTTTATTTGGTTTGGGACTAAAATCTTTTAGTGCTTCAGGGTTGGAGGTAACGGGGCGTTTCAGGGATGACCTTTGGGGGTCATGTGACAGCACAGCCTCGTGCAGTAAAGCTGTGGATCTTTGACCTTCTTTGACTGGTTATTTTTTAATCAGCGGTATCACACACAAGTCAGATTTATACAGTGCAGCTAATCTACAGTAATAACGGTTTCCTGGATGTTACCATAACCTGTATGAAAGATGGACCGAGCCAGCATGACCATAACAGTCAGCCTCATTATGAAGCGTCACGGTGAGTGTTTTCATGTAGCCTTCTTGGCGTTTTGCCATTGCAGGAGCAGGGCGTGGATCTGACCGTGAAACTGGACAAACTGCATGCTTACTGGCTAACGAGTCCTTATAAGTTGCTAGCGCAATTCAAAGCTTGTCACTCACAGTGCGTTAACCTATCACGAATAATTGCCTTTATGGCCTCTAATAATTAATATTTTCTTTTATTTAAGCTAACTCTAGAGACTGATGACAGAGCTGTCACCTGTACACAGGTGGAAGTCATCCCCTGGTGGCCATTAGAGAGATTGCAGGTTTGGGGCACTTCTGCACTGGCTTGTTTGGTACTCAGTGACCCCAAGAAACCTCAAACCATTTATTATTAGATCAAATGTATAATTTTAATATTTCTTTTTATGTTGTCTGTAAAAGTAAAGCCACAGGTGTTTGTAATGTAGCTTTTATGTATGATCCACTGGAGTCCAAAACCACCACAAACAAACTGATCATAAAAGTCTGATTTATTGCAGACCGGTTCAGTTATGCTGCTGCAGATTTAATAAGGTGCAGTTTAATTGTGCTTCAAACATGTTTCTTATAATACTGTGTGACAGTAAAGAGTATACTCAAGTATTGTACTAACATGGGAAGTACTGAGCATTTCTACAGTGGGCGTGTCTTACTTCCCTACATTTGATAGTGAAAAAGCTGTAGCTCTTATATAAACATGGTTAATTAATATTTTATTTTAGTAGTAAAATATTGAAGTTAAGTTGAACAATTGTTTTGATTTCACTAATGTTGATAAAAGTCAGTGAACAAGGATGTTGTTTATAAACTGATGTAGAACTTGGTTTTAAACAGGCTGCTGAAGCCATAGGTTTATGTGTTTTTTACATTCCTCACAGTAATATCTATAATCCAAGACTGGCTTAATCATAAAGTAATAAAGATAAACTGGTAAATTAAGTAAACCACTGTGGGGCTCAGCAGCCTCCTCCGCCAGCTCCAGTGTGTTTGCAGACACAGAGATGGCCTCAGTTTAATTAAACATTATCCGCAGAAATTCGGTGTTTTTGCAGGAGATCTCTGCAGAAGCATGTTATCTCGCTGTTTAACTCGTTTGGGTCGGTTTGCTGTGCATTTTAAAACATTTACAATAACAAAAGGCAGGGGAAAGTGACGGAGCGGTGCCTCGCAGAGAGGTTTAAGGCCGTCTCAAGTAAAATGTAGAGAAGCAGCAAACGTTTACAGAGCTGCTTTGTGAAGAGGAGGTTCTTCGCTATCGGCTCGGTCCAATTTCAGGCTTCAGTTTTCTTGCAGACGTGTTTTTGACGCAGTTTTTGGTGAAGAGAAAACACAAGTGTCTGCGTGCTCCCGCCGCGGGGGCGAGCAGCAGGCTGGGCTGAGTCTCCACGGTTCTCATGGTGTGTTTAAGTTCCTGTCTCTGCCGGAAAATCCCCTTTGGCTGCGTATTCAAATTATCGTCATTATTTCTATCATTAAGAGGGTCGGACTGAGCGCCATGACAGGATCCTCCGCAGAAGCGCCCGGTGGATCAGCCACCCGGGCCAAAGCTCCGAGGAAAAAGAAGAAGCGCGGCCCTGCCGTCACCGAGCTGGTGTACAGAGCCGTGGCCGCCTCCCAGGACCGCAAAGGCCTTTCTTACTACGCCATAAAGAAGGCGCTGTGCTTCCAGGGCTACGACGTGGAGCAGTACGGCTTCCTCGTCAAACGCGCCATTAACTTGTTGGTGAAGAAAGGGGCTCTTATCCGGACCAAGGGGTCCGGGGTTTCTGGCTCGTTTAAGGTAGCCAAGCCTGCTAAAAAGCCCAAGTAGGCGTCAAAGGAAGCCGCGCTGGAAGAAGTGTCCGCCGCTGAGGAAGCTAGGAAGGCCGCTGGAGGCAGTCAGTGCCCGAGAAGGAAGCGAGGATCCCGGAGAAGATGCTAAAGGAGCCCGTTACATGCACCCGAAGGCTCTTTTAAGAGCCACCAAAGCGTGCACCGAAGAGAGGTTTCCTCTTTATATTTACCAGTGTTAGCTTTGAAGCACCAGTGATCTGACAGTGAATAAAAATAATGCATGCACATCCTCATCATCATCATAAAGGGCCGTGATGAACGCCCTGAGAAGCTGAGCACCGCCCTGCTTTCCTCTGCTGTTGATTAACCAGTTACATTTATTAGCTAATAACTACACTAAACAGCAGTAACAGTTCCAGTGCAGGTGAAGGTGTGTTCCTGACTTACTCTGGCAGGGCCGTTTCTAGCTTTTAGAGGCTCTTATTTTGGAAAACTACCATGGGGGGAGTTCAGAGACTTCCAGGTGATCTGTGCGTCAGGTTAAAGTCATAAACGAGTCAAACTAAAGATCTCAGGGTGACACAGATAATTCAAACCTACAGAAAATGATGAAAGGTGATCAGTGAGGCTCCTCTGTGCCCATAAATGCATCAGATGCAGCATTTTCCTCAAATTCAGAAAACCAATATGGCCTTGTTGTCTGTCCCAGGCTTTTTCTGCTCTTATCTCTTCAACAAAAACAAGTTACTGATGATGTGACGGCAGAGGGTGGTTATGATGGCAGCGATCACAGAGAGCTCAGTCAAAGCCACTGTAATCCATCCAAAAAGACTGAAGCTCAGTACGTGGCAGATGACACTGAGACTGTAATCTGTAAAGGTGTGGAAGAGCCTGCGTCCTCCTGAGGCTGTGTGTCTCCTGACTGTGGCCTTCACTCAGCAATGATCGTTTTGAGCTGATTACCCACAAACATGAGCCACCGTTACCCTCCTTCAGTTTGCTTTAAATCCTACACTTAATTGTTGGCTGGCTGCAAATGAAGGCGGGCTATTTTAACACTGCACACATACTGAGGCTCCATGGTGTCGTCGTTGACACATGATCCCCAGTTTGATCCCAGGATGTGACACACATTAGGTAAAAGTCTGCCAAACGTGCTGTGCCGACCCCGTGGGAATAAGGAAGCAGCCTAAAATAGTTTTTGTGTTTGAAATAGTCAGGCTGAGCTGGAGGCTGCAGGGCCTCGTGCATCTGCACAACATCTGCATATCCTCCTTTAAGCTTTTGTTTTCTTGAATAATTCAATGATGAGACCAGCAGAGTGATTTTAAGAATCAAATTCTGGGCCTGAACACCTTGTCTGGGTTTAACCTGAGCTGTGTGTGATCTGAGTGCTGCTGCTGGCTCAAAGTCAGTCAAAGTGGTAAACAGGTGGAATTAAAAGCCCAAAAGGACGCGTATTGTCCCGTCTCACTGAACTCTGAGTAGAGGTCTCAAAGTTGTGATCTAACTGTCTCAAACACATTTGGTCCATCTTGGTTCATGTTGTGTGCTTCTCAGAATGAGTCATTTCAAGCTGTCTCCACCTTTTCCTGTCTGACTCTACAGTTTATCTTAGTGTCAGTCCAGCATTGATGTCCTAGAGCTGTTTTACTAAATGCTTCATTTGCACATCAATGATGAGGTGTAAAAGTTATGATGAAGAGATTTTCTTTTTCACTTATTTGGGGTGTAGGTGAGGCTTTGGTGTGACTGAGGGCTGAATTCAAAGCTGTGGTCTGCAGCAATGCAGAGGTAGGTGGATGGCAGGACCCGAGGCTTCACCAGCTCCACCAGCTTGACTTCTTCCCACAGTGCATCCTGGTGCCAGGTGTTCCCCAGGTAAGCGACACACACACCTGACCATCCAGGTGATGCAAAAGAAAACATGATTCATCAGATCAGTCCACCTTCTTCCAGTGCTCTGTGGTCCCTGACTGCTCTGCAGCTCTGCAGCCTCGTACACAACAAACTGTGATGCACTGTGTAGTCGCGGGTGCTCACCCATTTTTCCTGCTCCTAACATCAAAATGCCCACCTGCTCCCTGATAGATCCCACCCACTGACAGGTGCCATGATGGAGATAATCAGTGTGATTCACATCACCTGTCAGTGCTCAGAATGTTATGCCTGATTGCTGTACATGTTGACTTCTGGATGAGGACTGCCTCAGAGGGTAAAGCTCTGAGAGTGGATGATGTAAAGTCAGCACTGAAACTGAAAATGTGCACCTGCAAAATCTAATTTTCAGAAGTCAGGTTTCAGTGTTTCAAACCTTTTTTCCAGCACAGCTGCAGACGTTTTTAGAACTGAATGCAGGACGTGATCTTGGAATCACTTTAAGGTCAGATTTACAGAGTGGGACAAAAATGTGTGTGGAAAGTTCTGCAGGCGATCGACTGATAATCCACTAACTTATAAACAGCCTGTTCGTTTTAAGGAGGACAGCTACATTCTAATGAGAGGAGCATAAATTAGCAGATCAAAAACAAACAGATGTGATCTGCTGTTGTGTTCATTACAGACCGATCGCTGTGAAACCCTCCAGACCCATCAGCTCACTGCAAAAGCAGAACTCAGCTGCCTGTGTCTGTATTTGAACTCGTGTGCTCTGATGCTCCACGCTCACACACTTCAGTTCTGCTCTGTTTCATTCAAACACCACGATTACTGAGGAGCATCCAGGATGAGGACTCAGTGACGCTCCTCTCCTCCCACCATCTGACTCTCAATCTCAGAAGCTGATCTTTTTATCTCTCACATCTGGAATGAAGTCATTCAGGTTCCTGTGAATGCAGAGGGGCGGAGCTTCTGTGTTCAGGTGAGGAGGAAACTGAAAGCATTCAGAACCGTTAGTCACAGAGCAGGAGGACAACAAGGTGAGTATTGTTGTGCATTTATGTGCTGTCAGAATATTCAGAAACAGTTTGTGACTGGAAAAAGTCACCTGACTGTTTCTCAGGTTGGATCAAAAACTCTAAAAGTAATTTTGGTACTCGAGTTTGTGACGTCACAGAGATGAAAGTAAATGTTTGGTTGATGGTCACTCCAACATGTTTCTGCTGCTGAGTCAGAGAAAATAAGGACCTATGAATTTATGTGGAGGCTCGACTGAGTTTATTACAGGCTGGACTCTGTGTGTGTGTGTGTGTGTGTGTTGCATTTCCTGTTCTGACAGTTTTTGTATAAACATGATTGTCATATTTCCTAATCTGCTCTCACAGGCGGTGTTGCTGGTTTCTCTCTGACTGTCTGAAGATGAGTGATTTGGAGGAAGAGGAGGGCAGAGCAGGGTCTCCAGGATCCAGCTGTGTGTCTGTGAAGAGTGACCATTCCAAAGGTTTTCCTCCAGTCTTCAGTCATGAACCTGGACCCTCAGACACAAAGTAAGAGACTGTTTGTCAGGTTTGGCTGTGGCAAGCGAGGCAGAGGACCCCAGTGCAGGACTCACAAGGCGTGGAACTTGATTTAAATTAAAGCTTTAATAGCAAATTTTGGGGCAAAAACGTGAATGTGGCATAACTTGGCATAAACAAGAACTTGGAGCATAGACATAAACTTGAACCATAAATATGGACATAAAGCACAGAGCAGGAAAAACAACTACAATCTAAATGTGCCAGGTGCAAATTTGCATTTTTATGCTGAAGACACAGTTATTTATTGTTATGGTCCAACTCTATTTCAGACTCTTGAATCCCTGCAACAAGCATTTGTTGCTGTCCAGCATTCATTAATTAACTTAA
>JAVDPK010003101.1:23190-29651 GCA_034780415.1 Cichlasoma orientale | reverse complement strand
TCTCGCACGCACCCACACACACCCACACACACAAACAAACACACACACACACAAACACACAAACACACACACACACACTCAGCTGCAGGAAAAGAGCTCCTTTTATTTAAAGAAACAGCAGCTTCACTCAGAGCAGATGAAAGATAAACACACCCGAGAGGCTTCGCTCAGCTCACACTTTTCTTCTTCTTCCTCATTTTTCTCTCGGCATTCTCAGCCGACGTCAGCGGAAAGGTGCCACAGACTGTCCCAGAGAGTCGCGGTGCTGCAGGTGGAAATAAGCGCCCGTTTGATCCCCTGTTCATCGTGGAAACGAGACAAATCATCAGTTAGTGCAGCTTTAACGTAAACACACCTGAAACTGACATCTTTTTACTGTAAAACCAGAATCAATCAAATCTGCATGAACAAAATACATTTTCATCATCAACTAAAATCAAACCAGCCGATCAGCAGCTGATTGATCGGCTGCTAATGGGCACCAATTAAAGGAGATGTGATGGAAAGTACGGTGGCCCTGAGCACTCTGCAGCCTCAGACTTTCCTTTTTAAAACACGGTCACATGACCGGCGTGCAGAGCGCAGCCCTCCTTCATGCTTCCAGGGTTAAAGGTGATGCTGCAGCGTTGCTCCGTCACAATGTGACTGTGTTTGGGGCGAGGTCACATGTTCAGCAGGTGATCTGTGATCCTCTGGAGGTCAGGAGATGAGATCAGACAGCGAGCGTGTCAGGAGGAAACCTGACTGATCAAGGTCTGAGCGAGACAGAGGGGAGTGGGAGGTGCGGGGGGGGGAACAGGAGGAGGGGGAGTGGGAGGAGGAATTGGAGGGGGAGGGGGAGGAGCAGCACGTCCTTTCAGGATCAGCGTGAGCTGCAAAATCCCAAAACCCATTTGTCGAGGAATCGGAGCAGAATTCCGGCAGCGTCACACATTTATAGCACAAACATAAATGCTCTTCCACTTCCAGCAGCCTCTCCTGCTGCCACGAGGTGAGAGGCGGGGCACACCTGGATAGGTCGCCTGCCTGTCCCAGGGCTAACACACAGAGACAGACAACCATTCACACACATTCACACCTACGGGTAACACCACACCAGGTAACCTAACCCCACTACCTGCATGCCTTTGTAGGGTGGGAGGAACCTGGAGAACCCACACAGACAGGGGGAGAACATGCAGGCTCCACACAGGAAGGCCCGATGGTGGATTCAAAGCCAGGACCTTCCTGCTGTGAGGCAGCAGTGCGAACCACTGCACCGCTGTACTGCTGAAGATCGAGATGATGCAGCTCTGCAAACTTCCTGTTAAACACATAAACGCTGACTCGATGTTTTGTTGTACCTAAATATGAGAAGAGCTGCTGGACCAGTTCATGAAGACGTGACAGAGGCTCTACTTCACCGTGCTGCAGCTGACAGTCTGTGTGTGTGTGTGTGTGTGTGTAGTTTTTGTAGATTGTGAGGCGCTGTGACTGTAAAAGCTTTAAACAGTTTGTGAGTCAGCACGAGTCTGCAGACAGACCGGAGCAAACAGGCAGGTCAGTTTATCCTCTCAGGAAATCAAAGCGTGTGTTTAGCTCCATGTAACGTGTGCACGAACCTCCACGTGAACACTGAAACTGACGTTTTGGATTCTCGCCCTCGGCAGGAAGCAGTCGAGAGTGAGGCTGCGTCCACAGTCTCGCTGACACGACTGTCGGTTTGTTCCCGGATTTGTAGGAGGAAGGCCGGCTGATCCGTTCAGAGCCCGTCAGCGGCGAGCGGCAGAACAAACACTCAGACTTTCTGCTCCGAAGGCTTTCCATTAAACTGTCACAGCTCCCCTCACACTCTGCCAGCACGCCTCCGTCTGCACGCGCTCAGTCCGTCCTGGCCGTCAGTCAGAGGTCCTGCAGTTTGTGGTCATCACACAAATGTTCACTTCCTCTCTGTGATTGTGAGTCCACGCTGTGCCTTTAAAGGCTTCTGCTGTCACTTTATCCGTTAAGTCTCCAGGTCCGGCCCGGAAACCCGACTCAGCATCACACTGTGATGCTGCTTCACAAAACGGTGCAAAAAGAAACCTGAGAGAAGCCAAATCAGGAGGAAAATGTGCCGTGGAACCACAAAGAGAAGCAGAACACAGAAGGCAGGCGCTCATTCTTACAGGTGATCGAAGAATCCAGAGTTTGAAGTGATCAGTAACCTGCAGGCGCCCAGCAGCAGGCTTCTGCTGAGCATCCCTGTGGTCACATGACCCCGCTGTAAATCACATTTATCAGTCAGAGGATTTGATGAGAAACAGGAAGTGACTGTACCCACAGATCAGCCGTGGTTTATTGTTCGAGCCGTTTCTGCGCTGCAGGGAAGGTAAAGAGGAGGATTTAAAAAGGTGAAATGAAAACACCGCAGCAGGAGAACGCAGATCCCAGCACGGAGCAGGATATGAATACACGTTCCCAAATTGAATTGAACAAACACAGCAGTTAACAGAGGAGTTCAGATTTAGAGGCTGGAGCAGCGCTGCAGGTTTCTGCCTCTGACACAGGAAGTCCATCAGTCCCTGCCTTCAGCTGTGTGAGAGAAACGTTCCTTTAACGTCATTTAAAGGTTCTCTGCAGAACAAAACTCTGACGAAACAAGAAAATCCTTCAGCAGCTCCCAATCGTTCCTGTCTGCATGCAGCAAATAACAAACATCAGCCTCCAGGCCTCAAAATGTGGAGCAGCAAGGCTGCAGTTCCTCTGACGTCCAGCAGAGGCGCCACAGTGAGTCAGTCCCCACAGACTCCATGTTCAACCTTCACAGCAGAAATAAACATGTTTACAGCACGGGGGGGGGGGGGTGCTTCTTTAACTCACTTGTTTAACCTGGATTTAAAGTGTGCAGCTGATGCAGGAGTTACAGCTGTAAACGGAGCCCCTCCCACATCCCTCAGCTCCTCCCACATCCTGAGCTCATCAGCCTCGATAGTGAAGCAACTACCTGTTATCCAACTAGAGACAGCACTCCACCCTCACACCCAAATATGGTCACATGACAGCAGCAAATCACCACTGTGTGTCCATCCTTTATATACAGTCTGACTTGCCACACACTTACACACACACACACACAGCAGTGTATTATTCAGTCTCCAGATGAAATATGAAGTATCTGTGAGTGACGGAAGAACGTGACCCGCCTTCTTCATCTCTACAAAACCTCTGGAGCAGATGAGTGTCTCTGGAGGAGGTGATGGACTCCTGCAGGTCCTTCAGGGAGCGCTGAAGCTCAGTTTCACTGCTCTGACTCACAGAGCTGAAACCCGAGTGACTCATCGGCTCTTCAGCCGAGAGCGTTTGCAGTTATTACGTTCAAGCAGAAACCGGCTCACTTTCCTGCTGCAGTCACAGAACTTTCTGTGTGCCTCTGGATTCATTTACGTGATCTGGCTTCATGCATAAATATAAGTGGGCATCATCTACATAGAAATGCAAGCATACGCAGGGATTGTTTTAAATATTCGGTGTAGGGCTGCTCGATTATAGAAATCATAATCCCGATTATTAACCTTAAAGAACAGAATACCTGCAATCTGTTTAAAATCAAACTAAACTGAAAATAAAATACAGAATATACTAATTAATTATAAAAATATCAATAAATATAAATTGCAATATAAATAAATACAATATAAATTAAACAATAAATAAATAGAAGGGTAATGGCAGTTATCAGGACTAATAATACTAGAAAGAAGCAGGACAAAGTTATTTAGACCAAATTAATGTGCTGACATTAGTGTCGCAGCAGGCTGTTCATGTGTTCACAGGGTTGGTGTTATCAGCAGGGACGGGTCCAGTCGCTCTCCGGGGTTACTGAGACGATGGTTGTTACTCTCACTGATGAATTAAAAACTGTGCCGTAAAGTAGCCGGAAATCCGCGGGAGGAACCGACGCTGCTGAACAGGAGCGGGTCGGGTTTCAGGGCCACGCTGAGAAAAAATAATAAATTGTGCATTTTGAGAATAAAGTCGTCATTTCAGGTCAAAGAGCTGCTGCACCCGCTCCAAAATGCCTCGGGTAGATGAAACAACTTGATCGGCTGTCTTATTGTGTGTTGTGAGTCTGCGTGTCCCCTCGGTGCTGCACGAAGGTGCGACCATCGATATCCGTCCTCTGAGCTGATGCAGCTTTCTGCACCATCTCTTTAACGTCCTCACACCGATCACTGCATCGTGTTTATGTACTAAATCATTTCCTTGTTGCTAAATCCGATTGTGTAGTTTCATCATCTACACAGGACAGTTTGGAGGGTTCAGCAGGTACTTCAGACAACTCTAATACTCCTCCGTAGGTTACGGCATAGATTTGCCGCTCAATAATTAACAGTAATTAACACATGATGCACCTGCACTAAGTGCAACACTGCTGGTTATTTCCACACCATAGGCCCCCACAGACTCCACGCTGCAGAATATATCAGGGCGAAGAGCACACCCCACACCGCACAATCACTTCAATGGTTTTTTGTCGATTACGCTGTTTTGTGATCGTTTGGAGCCAAACTCAAATGGGGGGGTCGGGCGGGTGGGCGATGGTTACCTCGGGGCACAGACCTGCAGAGTCCGGCTGCTCGTCCTCCTTTCTCTGACCTCAGCATGTTCCTGTCATCCACGCAGCAGCGTTTAGTCTCACCTGTCAGTTTGGGGTTGTGTCATTGCTGCCCCTCCACTGCACCTGTTCCCTTCATTAACAGCAAACTCTCTGATACTTCCTACTTAAACATGAGATTTAACTGAATGACTCTTTGAACATTCAGACATTCTGACCTCCATGATTTCTGCTCCTGAGGACTGATTAAAACCTGCCGTTTGGTCTCTGAGTCGAATTCAGAGGCCTTTCATCAGCAGAGACGATCCTCCACACATCTGTGTGTGTGTGTGTGTGTGTGTGTGTGTGTGTGTTTAATTGTGTGAAATCAGCAGATCAGGGATGTGATTGGTGATTGATCACACGGATCACTCGTTTGAGGGCAGCTCTGACCATCATCAGGAAAAACAGGAGAAGAAGAAGAGCAGCAGCGGCGCCTCGAAAACATGGAGGAGAAACTCTTTGTGTCCATGATGAAGAAAAGAGAGCTGCTGCTTTGATGTCTGCAGAAACACACAAACAGGCGTTTAAGACCTTCTCTTATCGGACTTAACGAGCTCCGGGCCGCCGGCCGGCCGGGGCTCTCTGCTGTCGCCACGGCAACCAGTTTACCTGCGGCCTCAGCCTCGCTCAGCTCCGTCAGACTGAAGGTTTCTCACTCACTCACTTCTCTCCTCGTTTGTTTAACGTGCAGCTGGTTTCCACCTTAATCATCGTCTGAGGAGAGCAGCTCGTCTTCCTCTGACTGGCAGACGACAGAACCCGCGGGCAGCACCGGGAATCAAACCCAAACTAACCCCCCAAACTCTGGGCTCAGAGAGCTGTTAGCTGAGGGGCTGCGATCACACCGCACACCTGCACAGATCGGGAGCAGGAGTTTAAATCAGGTGCTCTTCCTGTGTGAAGGCTCATTCTGTACTCACAGGCCTCACGGTGTGTATCTGTGACACACACACACACACATACACACACACACACACACACACACACACACACACAGCTCTTTAACGTGCGTCCCGACCTCCCACAAACAAACTGAACTCAGGAATCAGACAGCGAGCAGCAGAGCTGCTCCACAACAGGACAGGAATAACGGAGGCGCCGAGTAAAACACGTATTTATGAGCTGATTTACGGCGTTAATGTGTTTCCTGCGTCTGTGACGAGGGTGGTAATGGGTTTGTGTTTGTGTTTGTGTGTCGGGGGAGTTTGACTTCTAATGAGAAACACATCATAAAGAAGCGAGAACAGGCTGTTTCTGCTCTCCACCATCAATCAAACACACAGTTTCTCCTCAAACGGCCCATTTATGGAGCTTTATTGGGTTTTATTGAGATGTTCAGACCTCTGGGAGGAACTGGAGCTGTTTTTAATCTCAGAGACAAACGAAGAGGCGCTCAGTGGATTTAACTGTGACAACAGAACCGCCGTCCTGTGCTGAACAGCCCGGCTGAACTTTAAAACAACCACCGTGGCCTCGCCTACTGACCTGTTTGTTGGACCGCTCAGGTCCTGTTTCTTATTTGGAGGAGAGGGTGGAGTGCAGGTAGCTGCCAATCAGTGCTCAGTAACATCCAATTAAAATCCTAGAATTTCACCCAAACTGGAGCTCCGCCTTCTTGGACGGTCTGTTAGTCCAATGAAGCCACAGCAGCCATATTATTGGTCAGATAATGTCATTAAAAATGCTTCAAAAGGCTCCAACAGCACAAACTCAGTCCAGAGGTCCAGTTCAGGGTGAAGCCTAGCAGACAGCTAGCAGCTACAGCCGCCTGTGTCACCATCCACCTGTCAGTCAGAGAGGCCACGCCCCTAATAATCCAAACTTTAAGCCTTAACCCTCTGGT
>JAVDPK010003101.1:8190-18190 GCA_034780415.1 Cichlasoma orientale | reverse complement strand
ACTGAGAGAATGCCTGGGATGAGGGTGGGGGATTATACTGATTTAGGTAGTTATAATGTGGTTCCTGCGGTTCTTTAAAATGGAGAACGTTAGAGAACATTTCTATGACCTTCCAGCCCTGTTCCTCCATGTGGATAAAGTAAGAGGAATCGATCTAAAAGCAAAGGCACAAATAATAATTTTTCTTTTTACTGGCACATTAAAAGCATGTTTCCATGTTGCCTTCAGTGTCTGTCAGTGATTTTGAGGCTCCTCTCAGCAGCTTTATGTGTGTGTTCTTCCACTGAGGTGAGCCTGAAGGACTCGGGTTCGTTCCTGTTAAAGAGGCGGCGCCGTGCAGCCGGACTCTGTGCAGCGTCGCCGGCTGTCTGCAGGACGCCGGCTGAGATGAGTCAGTGCTCTGTGGCAGAGAGCTGTTATTTCTCCTCATCAGGTGGGCAGCTCTGACATTCACCTTGGAGAGAACATTACCACAAAGATAAAGACACAACTTGCGGCCCCGCCCCCTCGCTGCAGGAGAGTGTGACCGCCAGACAGCGAGACGAGAAATGATGAAAAGGAGCGACAGTGGGGGGAGCGGTGCACAGATTATTGGAGGTGTAACTAAGAACAGATGGTTGTCATAGAGAGGTTTGGTTTTAATGGTTAAACTCTTTGTAATTAAAACCTTGAATTTCACCTGTGCAGAGAATCCACCTGTAATCTCAGCATCGTGTTTCCAGCTCGTTTCTGAAATATCGCTCAGTTATTGTCAGCTTGTTTCCAGCTTTATGTTTACTGTGTGCTCGCTGGCTGCTGGCTGTGCAGACTTTGTGTCTCAGCACATCGATGTTCCCGTGTTTTGTGTTGCTGGCTGAGTTTCTTCACGTGTTGTGCGGTTGTTGGACGTGTGTTTTGCTGCAGGTCGCTTTGCCTCACGGCTGGCTCTGAGTGTTGGATCATAAACTCTCTCCCTCCCTCGGCCGTGTAGAACCAGGTGTCACATGTTCAGTGTTGTTGCACCTGTTGGCGAGTGTGCACAGAGCAGCAAAGCGTGAACTGTAAATATGTCAGCGTGGTGGCCAGATGGTGCTGCTCGGAGATCAACACCAAGGTGACCCGCGAGCTGCCGAGGCACCGCCTGACTGCACCCACATCCGTCACACACGTATCGGTCCTGTCGGATCCACGAGGACCCCTAATGACCGTCGCAAACCCTTGACCCCTTGACCTGTGACCCTCTGATTACGCGAACTGTCCCCACTGTCCAGAAATATCTGTGAAATCTGAGAGGTTTTTGTTTGTATATCTGATGATTAAAAATAGATGTAACCTCATAGCAGAAGCTGCAGTCATAAAAGATTAAATCATAAAAACAGCTGAAGGCCTTTTTCCACTGAGCTCGTCCAGCAGACACAAACCAACACAAAGGCCGCACAAAGCTGCGAGTTCCTGAGAAGCCGTCTGTTTCAGGCTCCTCTGAAAACACGCCTCACTTATAGTTTGGAGGAAAGTAGTTCCATCACAGCGGCTCAGTGCAGAGTTCCTTAAATACACTCTCACACCTTTAATTCACTATGTACAGATCTGACTCCTTCTGTCATTGCCAGCAAAGATCTCCAGCTGAAGGTTCTCTGTTCTCCGTCGGTCTCAGCTGTTCTGTTTCCTCTCTGATTCTCAAAGAACTGCATGTGGTCCACGACCAGGGAGGGGCCCGAAGGGGAAAAAGGGCACAGGTGAACTCAGTCAAAACAACAATGAGGAAGGAGTGAAGGAGGAACATAAGAACACATGCAGTGATGGAGCAGGACTTCAGTATTACCTTCAGCACAGGATACCCTGGAGCCTCCTTCACAGCTTTACTTCCCTTCATGACGTTTTCCATCAAGGTCAAAGGGCAGTGGTCAGAATCAAACAGGAAGTAAACCGACAGAAGGAGGAAACAGAGACCCTGTCAGCAGATCAGTCAGCGTCTGAACTTTGATGTTATTGGTCCAATGGTCAGGAGCTGCTGTCTGTGACTCTGTCTGTGACTGTGTCTGTGCTGCCTGTGACTATGTCTGTGCTGTGTGTGACTGTGTGTGTGTGACTGAGCAGCTTCTTCAGGAAGGTCTTGGTCGTCATCACCTTCACTTTTACCGTTTCTTTTGTTTCAGTGTTTTTATGTAAACGTAGTCAAAAAGAATAAAAATGACCATCCTGGTGTGAAGTCTGATGAAGTTCATCTTTTCATCTCAATCTTGAATGTTTTGAAGTATCTTAGCTGAGGTGGGTGGAGCCTTACTGAACTCATTAGTGTTTAATAAAAAGAGGACCCAGAACGGCACCCTGAGGAACTCCACGCCCACGTTTGTGTCGTTTTTTTGACACAAACATCATTTTAACAGACAGATCTGTCCTCTGAGTCTGCAGTGAGTCCTGACAGAGACAGCCACAGCTCTCACACACACGCTAACGCTGAATATTAATCACTGACCTCCTGCACCGAGTCATTAGCACCTGTGTGCACACCTGAGCGCTGACAGATGGCAGATCCATGTCCGTGTGTTACCATCGTGCAGCTCTGTGTGTTGAACTGAGCTTGTTTCAGTGGAATTTCCTCCATATTCAAATGTTGGAACATCTGGGCGACATGCAGTTGTGCAGTTTGATTTCATTGGTCTGCAGCTCTGAATCCTCATGCTGTCCCACTTTAATTCACACTCAGGTTTTTAAAGATTTCAGAAGGTCTCATTAGAGGCTTTCATGTATCACCGCTCACACCGAGGACGCGAATTATCTTAAACTCTCACCTTAATAACCTGCTTTTTGCTAAGAGTTTGTCCACACAGGGAAATGTGAGCGGCAGATTTCCTGTGGTCCTCTAATAACTCCACTCTCATTCCTGTTTTTATGTTCCTGTTTTATTTCCCCGGGTCTGCAGCAGGAAAACCTTCATTTCTCTGCAGATTCGCACACGAACACACAGACGGGAAGAAACGAGGCTTTCACCCTGCTCTCAAATTATTATCTGACTCTCTGATGTCAGCAGTTTTGATGAGCACCCCGACTTCATCGCCTCCAATGTTTTTCCATCCCACAAAGTAGAAGAACAAAAGAGGAATAGCGAGGAGGAGGAGCTCCTTTATTCTCAGCTCGCAGGATTTAAGAAACGCTGCCTGGAGGAAATGAAACGGGACGTAAAACCGTGCTTGAAATGTTGAAAATGATTTAAACAAATGACAGCAGTCAGACATGAGAGCATCCTCCTGAAAGCTGTAACATCAGTACATTACATACTGTAATTACACACTTATGAGTGGCGATCTTCAAAGCTAACAGTCCTGAAGTATGAAGTCAGGTTTACAACGAGGAATTTGATTACAGAAAACTCAACGTTTGATACCAGAAGTCATTCTTCTCGTACTCCAAACCACTGACAGACGTGCCCTCAGAGCCTCACACTCACCAAACTCACATCAGTGGTACCCATCATCCATCCATCCGTCCATCATCCATCCATCCATCCATCCACTCATCCATCCACTCATCCATCCATCCATCCATCCATCATCCATCCACTCATCCATCCATCCGTCCATCCATCCATCATCCATCCATCCATCCATCCATCCTCATCCATCCATCCGTGCATCCATCATCCATCCATCCATCCGTCCATCCATCCATCCATCCATCCATCATCCGTCCACTAAACTGTGTCAAACTCCAGGCCTCGAGGGCCGGTGTCCTGCAGGTTTTAGATGTAGCCCTGATCCGACACACCTGAGTCAAATATGGAAGTCATTAGCAGGACTCTGGAGAACTCACCTGCACACTGAGGAGGTAATTCAGCCTTTTAATTCAGGTGTGTTGGATCAGGGACACATCTAAAACCTGCAGGACACCGGCCCTCGAGGCCTAGAGTTTGACACCCGTGCTCTAAACCAAACTCATGTGACTCCAGCATCGAGTAAACGGGCAGACACGCAAAGCTTCATTAGTGCGTCTGCTGAAGGCCACGGGCTGAACCAGCTGTGGGTTCGATGAAATTCCCAGAATAAAGTGCTGGAACAGAGTTTCCAGCTCTTCCTGGAAGTTTTGTGCCTTCAGAGTGAATGTGGACGACTTCTGTTTTAAACCACTGACTGTTTTCACCTTTCAGTGGAAGGTTTCTCATCTCAGCTGATTTCAACCAATCAGGGTCCAGTATGAAGCTGACAGGTGTGAAGGTTACATAATGAGAGTTATTATTATCCAGATATTTTTATTGTTTATCATCTAAATTTAGCAGCAGGTCGGCCTGTGAGCTTATTTTAGGAATCTCTGTCAGGAAGCAGCATTTGATGTCCTCTCTGATGCTGTTGGATGTTCAGAAGTCTGTGATGAGGATGGAGCGGACGTGAAGCGGGCGGGGCAGATTATCGAGTGTTTCTGATCACGTGACAGGAACGGGTTTTATTCTGCGGGCTGGAAATCACTCGGTGAATGTATCTGATGGGAAAACACTGAAGTTTGCTGCTGATGAAATCACAAATACAAATCTTTACCATCCGCCTCTGAACGACCCCCAGCTCTGACCTTTGACCCTCATTAATGTGAGAACAAATTGTCCCTGAAGGCGATTTAACGCTCGGGCAGCAGTCAGCAGAGTCTGGGTGGAGTGGGACTTAAAGGATTGAGGGAGAGGAGGGAGAAGGAGGAGGAAGGATCAAAGGTTTCACGGTTCAGCTGAAGCACCGACACAGGCGGGAAAAAGGATTAAAAAACACTCCTCAACCTTTTGATCAGCTTTTAGTTTCTGCCTCCACGTCTTCATCTGACTGACGGAGGAAACGCTGCCGGCCGGTCGACCTCGAGCAGGAGGCCGCCGCGGTGCGCAGATGGTCCAGATTTAAGAAGGTCTGCGAAACACAAGCGCAGGACTCGTTAGCCTGTGATTAAATAGATGTTTCCTCCATTGAATCTCATCCAGAACAAACAGGAGTCCGCTGAGCTGTGAATACTCAGACTTTATCACATCATTACATCCAGTTAAAGAAGGTGAAGCTGCAGCTGTGACACCAACCTGCTGTGAGGGTTTAACACGCGCTGAATGAAGTCCAGAATAATCGAAGGCCATGAAGGTCGCAGCTGGATTCAGACCTGAACACGTTTCATTTAAAAACACTCCAACAGAGGAGCTGCGTTATCTCTGCTCACACCAAAGTTTCATCAGATCAAGATATTGCAGAGAAGTTTATTCACAGAAGCAGAGGAGATTCAGACGAGCTCAGGTCCGACCCGAAGGCTCTGAAACCGCGACCGTCAGGGTGAAACTGCATCCTCAGTGAGTCCAGCAAAGCACACGCTGAATCCTCCATCAGCAGCATCTTTGAGGTGCTGCTGGCAAAACTGTTTTTTATCATTCTGCTTTTAGAACAGTCATAATTGAAGCTCAGGTGTGATTAATCACGCGGCACCAAAAAGCAGAAGAACAAACAGCTGTCAGAGTTTTATTTTGTAGCTCTCTGATGACTTCCTGTATGAATAAAACCTGACTGTGAGCACGCCGATCAGAACCTGCTGCGGGCTGATCGCTGTGTTTGTGACATTAATGCACAGCTGGGTCATGTGATCCAGGTGAGAGGGACACCCACAGTCCTGCTGCTCCCCCCCTCAGCTCTCGCTCCTTCACTGATCAATGGCAGATAGAGACGAGGGGAATCGATCATTTCACGTGAGCGTCTAACAGAAAAACGTTTTTTCAGTTCATCGATACAATTATTGATACATTTATTGATACAATTATTGATACATTTATTGATACAATTATTGATACATTTATTGATACAATTATTGATACATTTATTGATACATTTATCGAAAGGCCTGATAAATACTGCAGCAGCTGCATCACGTCAGTTTCCACTGAATAATTGATCATTTTTCAGGGATGCTCTAAAATTCAGATGTGAGGAAAAGAAAAGAAAAGCTCGTTATTTAATGTGTTTCATCAGAAACGTCAGCGTGGGATCGATGACCTCAGGCTTAGAGACCCCCTGGAAACCTCTGGTTGCTAGGGAAAATGTGTACTGGAGAGTGGTTGCTGGTAATCACTGGGTGTAACTGGTTGCAAAGAGGTATTCGATGCCTCACCACTGCAGTCGACGCGTTTCAAAGGACACAACTTTTACCTTCCTGGTTGTGTTCCACAGTTTGAAGCTTCACTGACACTGGCAGGTGTTTACAGGCAAGGTGACTGCAGCAACCTGCTGACGACCAAAGTCATCACAAGGAGGCTGTTGGTGCAGCGCCCTCTTTGATTCCACAGCCAGCAGCCTCCGGACAGGAAGTCTACGGGTTCCTGTCTCAGGCCGTGTGACTGACGCTCGGAGCTGACTCGGTAGCAGGCAGCCTCTGTATGGACCTGCAGAGCTGACTAACATGGACGTGTTTAGATTAAAGTGACCCGTCAGCAGCTCTCAGTTCAATCACATGTTCACGGGACGGCTTCGGCTTTCTGACCTTACAGTCATCATGAAACGGCTGCTGAAAATATGATCAATAAAAAGGAAAACGAGTCCTCAGCGATCCGTGCAGCGGTGCTGGTCTTCACACCGAGCCTCCCTCCCTCTCTGCTTCGCCTCACACGGACTTCCTGGTTTGGGTCTGTGCAGAACCGTCTGCAGGTTTTAGCTGAGGGGAGCTGAACACAAAGAGTGTGAGAGCATGAATAAATCATTGTGTGGAGCATTAAAGTTTGCAGGTACTTTACAGAAACTTTTCAAAACACACAAAAACTTCTTGTTGTGTTCCGAGTGAAGAAGAATTTCACCCGACGGCTCATCTTAAAATCACTTCTGTCTGCTGTGATGCTGCAGCACGTGTTTCAGCTTCTTCCCGTCGCGCCGCCCTCGATACAAACCCGTCTGATCCAAACTCATAACGAGTTCAGCTTTGGTTTTACCATACGCCGTCTGAGACTCGGCTCGCAGCCGCATGAAAAATACAACAAAAGACGCAGAAATATTAGAGACAAACAAAAATCCATCCTGGCAGAGAGCTGAGACGCTCTCAGAACCTTCAGCGGTTTCACTGCGCAGACCTGAAAGAGTTTATCGACCGCGAGCGGCTCCAGGCCGGCGTTCCGGTTTCTCTGATGGAGACCCTGAACGTTCCGTCTTTGTTTAGAGCCTGAAGTCATCACAGCTTTAAAGGGCTGTTCAGTCTGTCTTTGATCTGAAGTGAAAACATCTTTAAATCCTCGTGGAAGTGTGAGGCTGCAGGTCGATCCGGCTGACCTGAAATCTGTGGATTTCATTTTAACTCAGCACGTTCTTTATGACTGGATGTTTGTCCAATAGCGTCTCTGCAAAGGACACAAACTGCTCTGAACTGCACAATTTGAGTCATCATTGTCAGCTTTTTGCCCACCGCCATGTGGGTTTGATGTCACAGGAAGTGACATGAGAGGGCGGAGTCCTGAGTTACGAGCTAATGCTGGTCGGTCTGCATCCACAGACTGAGAGCATCACACAGATAGCTGCTGATTAGTGCTGAGCCTCAGAGACCTCTGAAGGACCTGCAAAAGTCTATGACGCTCTCTTTGAGAGGTTCTTGTCTTCTCGAGAGGTTTCTAAGTGTTTCCAGGAGTGTTTGTAATGTAAGAACGTGTGGAGAGGAAACAGAGGTCCTTCTGTGTGCGTGAGGTCACATTTGGAGAGCTCGTGTCGTACAGCTGTTATGAAGCCACAGAGATCAAAGCAGTTTCTGTATCAGCTGTAAACAAGTTTAACATGGGAGTCTATGGGACTGTGGCGCCTCTGCTGGCCGTCAGAGGAACTGCAGTTTTGGAGGTCGGTGGCTGTTTTGGCCCAGCGGTTGTGCTGTGTGTGGATTTTGGATGATGAAACACAGATGAAACCACACACACATGTAGGATGGAGAACGTGTCCAGAACCACGTCACACATGCTGGATTCAGCTGCATTCATACACTTTAACATGGCTGTGCCACAGCACAAATAACACAACCCACTCACTGAGAACCACAACACAACTGAGCCAGGAGAGAGAATCAACCAGACACACAGCGCCACACAACCAGACACGCAGAACCACACAACCAGACACACAGAACCACACAACCAGACACACAGAACCACACAACCAGAACCACACAACCAGACACACAGAACCACACAACCAGACACACAGAACCGCACAACCAGACACACAGCGTCACACAACCAGACATGCAGAACCACACAACCAGACACACAGAACCACACAACCAGACATGCAGGCAAACTCAGGCAGTAAGCACTGATGAGGTAACGAGGGAACAGGTGAGTTACACAGGTGAGCTCGATCAGGAGCTGGAAGCAAACGAGGCTGCGAGGAGCTTCAAAATCAAAGCAATAATAAACACTAGAACAGCAAACCTGTCCAAAAGGATACAGAACTGACCCAGAACCAGAACTCACATCAGTCAACTCACTGAGATTACAGGAACAGACTAAACATCGTAATAAAAGAATGAAAGGTTCAAAAGTAACAAGGAACCAAACAGGAAGCAGGAACCCCAGCAGAACCACAAACACGGACCAAAAGTCCACAAAGCTCCAAGTCCTGGGATCCAGAGTGGGAGATCAGTTTGAATGGATGTGAGACTGGTGGATGTTTGTATGTGTTCACAGGTAAAGCAGCATGGCAGCCTTCAGGTGTGTGTGTCTGCAGTGTGACAGCAGCTAAACAAACAGCTCATGTTTGCTTACCGACCCAGCTCCAGCTCAGGGAGCGCGCTCAGTGCCTCCCCTTTGTTTTTCTTCTTCACGGCTGTGTGAGGAGACACAAAGACGAGCGCAGAGCTGGAGCCTCTCGGGCGGTTCGGTCCGAGCGGAGCTGCAGAGGTGGCAGAACCTCGTCCCTTCACTCTGACCGTCAGCTGGAGCTTCTCTGTCACAGCTCAAACTGTCTCAGGGTTCTGTTAGTGCCACAAACTGTCAGCTTCAGCCTTTCATTAGAGAGCTGAAACAGCAGGTTTAGGTAGGCTCTGTTTACATTAAGTTTAAGTTCAGATTACTGTAGGTTAACTTTAGGTTCAGATTACATTAAAGTTTATATTAAGATGATCTAATTTTAGGACTAACTTTAACCTTTTATTAAATACAGAGTTTATAGAGCGAGGCTGAAAAGTTTAAGATAAGATAAGAAGACAAGAACTCAGAACATCGGGCCACCGGCCCTGGACCACGACACGACCTTATTTATGGAGCACTTTAAAGAAGACAACATAGCTGAACAAAGACAGCAATAAAATACAACACAGATAATAAACATGAAGACATTTTCAAAATAATCAATAGTAACATTAAACATTAATATGTACGATAAATAAAACTAAAAAGACTAAAACTGATTTGAAACTTATTATGTATTAATTTTGAAATGCTTTCAAGAAAAGTGTGTTTTAAAGACCTCTGCAGTGTTGGGCCAGCCTGACATGGAGGGGCAACTCATTCCATGTTGTGGGGGCCACAGCAGCCAACGCTCGGGGGGTGTTTCAGTCTCTACACAGAGACAGCAGGAAGTAACGGTCAGCTGATCTGAGATCAGCTCCTTTCTCTCTTCCTGATAGGTGTAATTAAGCCCTCACTGTTCCTCACTTCCATGTTGTCCCCCCCACACGCACACACACACGTACACACACACACGCACACACACAGTAGTGTGTTTCCCTGCTCTGCGTTCTCAGCGTTTCCCTCTGGGTCGGTTCAGCCCGTGTTCTTCAGCCTGCCAGCAGGAAAACTGTTTCTGAGTCGTGTCCCAGTCCAGTACCTGATTCCACACTGCAGAATGGTGAGGATGAGGAGAGCCAGGCTTCCTCCTCATCGCTTCTGCTTTTTGTGTTCTCAGAATAAGAGCGGGTCGGTCTGGTGTGTCCAGAGTTTCTGATGTCAGAGTGATGGAATGTGCAGTGTATGTGTGTGTGTGTGTGTGTGTGTGTGTGTGTGTGTGTGTGTGTGTGTGTGTGTGTGTGTGTGTGTGTGAGATATATT